>JAMPIV010011089.1:0-125133 GCA_024509875.1 Oreohelix idahoensis | reverse complement strand
ATATCGGGCCCCCGGACCCCCCCCTCAGCTCTATACGGGAATCTCCCCGACCACCCACACGACACCAACCCCCCTCTGCGCCCTCCCCCCCCTTCACCGGCCACCAGCACCCCCACCCCAAGCACCCCAACACATCCTGAATCCCACCGCACACCCCATACACACACGCCCCCCACCCACCTAAGATAAGGAGACGGGATCCGTCACCCCCCCCCCCCCCCCCCCGATCGACCCCGCCCCCCGCAAGATAAACCCAACCCCGTACTGAGAAAACCGCCCTCCGCCACCCCCCACCCCCCCCCACACCCAGCATGCTACACGCAACGCTACGCTCCCCCTCCCGATCACAAAACAAACCCCCGCCGACGCATCCCCAACCCACCAAACTCATACCCGCACAACAACCGAAAAAAGAAAAACAGCCAAATAGAAATATTTAAACACCCTCAAAATACCCCCAACCCCCACCCCCAACCACCCAATACAATGCATGAGCCATCCATAATTCTGCTTACCGGCACCGCCCACCCAACCCCCGCCTCCGCCGTAGCGCCCCAAATATCGTTCTACCCCTGACGATTCCACTCCTGGCACACCAAGCCACGAAACAAACACACCACTGCCCGACACAAACCGTACCCGCTCCCCGCATAAACGATATAACAGCTTAGACACCTCACGTTTCCCATCAGTTGAAATAATAGAAAACTAGAATAAATAGTAACCTCCCCGCACCCCGCCATGTCGAAGCCCTGAACCCCCCCCACCACCGCTGCCTACTGATCCCAATAGCGCCACCGCCCACCCCCCCCGAGCCCCTCGATTCCTCATCCCCCCAAACCCCCCAGCAACACATCCCACCGTCCCCACCTCCATAAACAACCACCCCGCACGGATCGCTTCCATATACCACCCCACAAACCCCTCCCCGCGCAACTAAATCCACTAAAACGACAACCCCCAGATAAGATATAAACAAAACAACCCGACCCCCCCCCCCAAGCCCACCCCCGAACCGAACCTCACCCAAAACCGGAGACCCCCCCCCCATACAAGTTATAAGCCGACCGGGGCGTACTCCGTGCCTTCCCCCCCCCCGACGCTCCCAGCCCCCGAGAGATGAGCCCGCCCCATTCAGCACCCCGAACACCGACCTTCCCTCCCCAGATCACCCTCCTAAGACCCACCCCAAAAATATAAAACAGAGAACCCAGGGAATACCCCCCCCGCCCCAGCCCCCCGCCGACGCACCCCCACCCGATCTTTTACGTTCCCCCGAAAACAGAACCCGACCCCACCCCGCCCCACAAAAATAGAACAAATAACACACCGAAACGAAAAAAAAAACGCCCACACCACAAGACGCACACCGACAAAAAGCAAGAGCAACCAGAAACACAAGAAAAATCAAAAGAAAAAAATAAAAGACCCAGAACACCCTCCCGCGCATCCGACCTCCGCCAGCCCACAACCAAGAAAGTACACACCTGATTACCACGACATCAAAGATCAACACCCCCAACCGCCGCAAGAAGACCTAAGTATAACAAAGATCCCACAACGAAAAACCCGGTTGACGCGAAAATACAACTGACAGAAGGCAAAACAAACAAAAAAAATACAAAACCACAGATCCACATCATGAACGAGATAAAAAATTCAAGCACAGGAATAGCAACAAAAACATATAATAGAAGTCATGACCCCCGATGCTACCCCAAACACGAATAAAACTCAAAACGACTCGTCTAATGCTTTGATAAGCATCGCATGCTCTACAAATGAATAATAGGAATCCTAAAGATCAACACAGATAACAATATTTGAATCCTGAAAGAATTAATCAAGTAATTATGATACCCACTATATTTTCTTGTGAACTCCAACCACCCGCTTTCCTGTACTCCCATCCTTTTGTCTTTTGTCCCCCACTCGTTCGTCGCTATATATATATATGTATATTATTCTAATCTATAAGGCATAAATTATACCAACAATACAGTTAGCAACAGTACCAAACCCACCGAACAATCCCCCCCAAACAAGAGAACCACTAAAGAAGCCTCACCAGAACGCACCCTGCAATATAATTACTCCCCCCCCCCCTACCGTCAACTAAAAAGCAGACAAACACACACCTAACCCTCAGCACCCCCGCCCAAGCACGACGTTAACACACCACACTCCCCCCCCCACTCCCCCGGATCTCCCACCACCCCGCGACCCACCTGGACCACCCACACCCGCCAACCCCCCCCCGACCCCCTCCCCCCCCCGAACCCATTAGTTCCACCGAACCCCCAACAACAGACACCGACACCCAGAGCCACGAAGAGTATCTATTTCACGCATATATATAATAGTGACCCATATACCGTACACCACACACCCCCACCCCCTCCCCAACCCCCCGCAGAAGTCAGAGACATACTCTACAGCCCCAACCACGCCCAGAGCCAGCCCGACCTAGAACCCTCCCCGCCCCCCGGCATTCCATACTACCTTCCGCCCCAAGCCCGACCCTATTTCCGAAGAGCCAGATCAGATGATCAGAAGAACCGATACCCCCCGCACGACCGAGTCTACCTCTCCTGGACAACCCCACCAACCCCGGCATCAAGCCCCACACGAGACCTAGACGTGCCCGCTTAAGAGCCAGTTGTAAAGCACCCCTACCCGATTCCCTCACCCACGCAAACCGATCCCCACCCAAGATCATATCACCCCTCCCACCAAAAACCGAAGACCCAGGGACCCCTCCGCACCCATACCACCACAAAGCAGATAACCACGCGGCCCCCCCCCACCACAAACAAACCCCCCGCACCTCTAACAGCGATGCGGCTCCTGCAGCTCCAGTTCCCGCCAACCCTCATCCCGCCTTAATCGGTCCCGAGACAGCCGACATCAACTACAGATACGCCCTCAGACACCCGCGTCCACCCCGTACGCGCCCCCCGTCGCCGCTCTGGAGCCCTCGCGTGACCGATGCCACCATCACCTATCAGAACCACACGCCTGTTCCAACGCATCCCCCACCACCCGCATCCCCCCCCCCACCAACCCACCGCCTCGCCAACGCCATCCCGTTCTCCACGCCCCTGCGGCCCTATTAATATATATTAGACCACCACCCCGGCCCCAGCCCCCCCCCCCCCCCACCCTGGTGTATAAACCCCCCACCGCCTGGTCCCCCCCCCGCTTGTTCCCCCCGTCCGCCCCCCCCCCCCCCATGTATTTACATGAATCAACACAATGTATCCAACGCCTTATCACCCCCCGCTGACTCATAAAATATACCACGCTACAACACCCTCAATAACCAATTTAACCCCACCCCCGCCCTCTCCCTACTAGCCCCCGCTCCCCCCCCCCCCCCCCCACCCCCACCCCTACACCCCCTCCCAACACCCCCCAACCCACCCCCGCGGTCTTATGAGGGCACCATTATATAATTATCCCCCCCCTGCATCCACCTTGACGTTTCACTACCTCCCCACCACCCCCCCCCACTCCCGCTTACCGGCCCGACCTACCACATCACTAATAAGCACGTTTCCCCCTAAGACATGCCCCTCAACCCCCCCCGCAAGCTGCTCCGATCGTCATCCAATCCACCCCCCCCACACCCATCCCCCCCCCCCCCACAAACCCCCCCCAAACCCCCCCCCCCCCCCCCCCCCCCGCCCCCCCCCCCCCCGTCCCCCCTCCCCCCCCACCCCCCCCCCCCTCCCCCCGCCCCTCCCCCTCCCCCCCCCCCACCCCCCCCACTACCCCCCCCCACCCCCCCCCCCCCTCCCCCACCCACCACCCCACCCACACCCCTTCACTCCAACAAACAACCCCACACAAATCCACCCTACAGGCCCAAAGTTTCAACACACCAACAAACCCTACCCAAAATTTCCGCCCGAAGCACAGCAAGACACAAATACATCGTACCCATACCAACTGCCACAAGCCTCCCACCCCAGCATCGGCCTGTTTAGCCACCGCCAACCCCAAATACACTCCATAATACTCATACGACAAACTAATGCAACAAAATACCCAACGATAAACCCCACAAATAACACGACAGCCCCATCCACTCCCGCGACCGAACACCTAACATCCCAATCCATGCTAACGAACAATTGTCTCGTACACGGACACACGAGACTTTCCAACAACCATCCAAAACCCCGAACCATGCCATCCCGCACCCGTATCGTAACCAGCCAACCAACTACAGCCAGCAACAAAAACCAAGAGATCACCCCTCCCCCCTCACCCCCTAGGGCCAGAACCCCACAAAAACACCAGACCAACGCCAGAACTAACAAAAAACCAGAAACCCGATACCCAGCCACGCACAACTCCTCCAACTGCCCCTCCCCCCATGCCCCACCATCTACCTCACGACATGAACACTTCATCTGAACCGACACCAATCACATACACTCCGAAAAGCCAACGATCACGGCCCCAGATTTCTCCCCTACATGTGCCCGATTAACACCTACTCACTCTCGCACTTACCCCGCAAGAGACGCTGTCCTCTCTTTAACCTGGTATTCGGTCCTTATAATTTAACAGACTTCAATCTCATCCCCCATGAAAACACAATTCAACCTATTTTCTACTAACATATGGCGTTTAAAATAAAAGGGTTCCCGCTCAACAAGTCCTAAACGGCTGGGCAATTCCGTAAGTTCCTGTCCCCATGTCCAGCGCCGACAACGGGGAGCCGAGTCACCCATGGGCCTACCCCTCGACAGACCTACACACAATGGACTGTCGAACAGTGGCCTGTGTCAAGCCCTCATCCCGAAAAATACCCCCGACCACCAAGCCTGAGCTCCCCCCCGAACTTAGGTACACCCCACGTGTAAGAATCCGTCCAAACCTCCGCCAACTCCCCCCTCCGGTACAGGCAACTAGTAGGTTTAATAGTTCACTGCAATCCAGTTATTTATTTTTACGTAATAATCTTTGTCACCCAGCACGCGCCAACGCATCCCCCGTCCCACCATCACCGACCTCACACACTAACGAGCAAGTCTGACCACCCTCCCCCTACCCGCTCAGTCACAGAGTTTCCCTACAGTATGACCTCTCGCCCACCGGTCTGCAGGCTGTCTTACCGTACTCCTATGCCCGATCGCCCGCATTATGCGATTTTATATCTCAGCACCTACACTTCCCAGCCCCCCGTTTCAGCGTCATGATGTAGCGATGCAAGTCGCAGGCATCATGTGCCGGCCGGGAGTGGGCATGGAGTAGGCCTTACATATCACATCCTCATAGCGGATCACAACTAGCTCCGTGTCGTTCTGAACCGCGTGCCACGATCCGCATAATTACAGGGTATGCCGGCGTAGTTATTTTGCGGTGAGAAGTGTCCACAGGCTTACTCTACAACCGATGCAACCGTAAGGTATGTGATTCATGCCGCCTAATATGGTTACATTCTTTTACTCTTACATTTATAATATTCCCCAGCAAACGCCTGCCTTAACGCGGGCCGCCCCCGGCGAGTACCTCAATCCTGGTCCGCTGTGGACCCGTCCAACTCCACCCATCCCAAACCACTGATCAGACCCCCCCCATTAGAGGAAAATCTTCATGATTCCCCTAATCATGGGCGCGATACCCAGAGTCAAATCAGGTTGGGACCCCCAAATAGTTAACTGCGTACCTCAGTTTGTAGGCTTAAGAGTCAAAGTAAAGCCTGTCCCGTCAGGGTTATTTGCGTGTGCCACTAATTTCCGCGCGCATCTGGAAAGCACATATATCGCGCCTTCATACCACGGCCCCACCACCACCCGGAAATATTCACTATCTCGGAAAGTCCTTCAGATTAAGGCTATTCCGTGTCCGGACGGCCCACCGAAGAATCCTTAACCGTTAGCCCATCCCGGGGGGATTCATAATGAACGTGAAACTAAAGTCAAAGTCACAACCCAATCACAAAGTCAAAGTAAAAGCAGTAGTCACATGGGACCCTTATTAACTTCCAAACCACTCGTCGTTGTGGGCGGGCCGCCCGGCTTATTTGTCGTTTTCGGCCTGTTAGCAACGCCCTGGACGAACGGGACCGATAAGGACATCCTTGACAATACCTACGAAGCGGTGGGCCGGCCGACAAAAGGACCGGGTCAAACAACCACCGTGAAAGATATCTTAGAAAATGTATATTTAATTATCTTTAATTATACACCAAGTCATTCTATAAGTGGCCAACGGCACCCATATGGGCAAGCGGTGTACCCAAGGGGTCGGTTTTGTTTTTTAGATTTAGCCCGAATACGTTTTCATTCCTCTCCTGCACATAAGTATTTGTTTAACCACCCTTATAGCCTTGGCCCGCGCGCCGTCGCGCGGGCCACCGGCCTTAACTCTTCCGGGGGATTAAAAAAGCGTGACACTGCCGCCACGGGAAAGAAAAGATTTCAATATTAAACTCCCCGAAATCTTCTGTCCCCCACATAGGGCTTCTAGCCCTGCACCCACACACCCCCCCCACACCACCACCCCCCCCCACTCCGCCCCCACCTACCCGAACCCCATATATCGAGCCGGGCGGAGGGTGGAACGCCTGGAGGGCACATACTCCCCCCGGCCTCACCAGCCCACTTTCGCCGGCGACAAGGCTGACACCCCGCCCCCATTCGCAAACCGTCAAACCCCCACTCCCACCCCCCACACCAACCGCCCCCTCACAGCCCCCCAACCGTATTTTGCCACCCAGGCTTGCACACCAAGGTCCCCCCCACCCAACCCCCCTTGGCCCGCCCCCAAAGACACCCCCCCCCCTGTCCCCCCCCACCCCCCGGAGTCACCCCATCACCTCGCACCCCGCCCACCCCCCCCGTACTAACCCCCAACTCGCAACCAAGATACGTTCCAAAAGTACGCCAAGACCGGCCCCCTGACCCGAACCTCCCCTCACTCAAACTCAATGCACGCCCGACTCCCCACCAGCCGCTCACGTCGGCGCTTCTGACCCTCCTCAGCCCCCTGGACAACTACCCCCCCAATGGATTCCTAACGACACCCACTCGTCATCAGTCCCCCATACAACCCCCACCACCATATTATACCCGCCCCTAGTGGCGCCCCCATACCTTACCGTGGCCCCAAGTCAATCCCAGTTCACCCAGCGCTCCACCAGAAAATCGACCCGGCACCTTTCAGTCACCCCCCAACATCACCATACCTCACCTTTCCACTTCAAACACCAAACCTGATCCATACCGCCACCCAAGTTCCCGATGCAACATGATTTTTCAATGGGGTGGCGGGCACGTGACTTCAGGGCTCTGGATCGTATTGTCACTCGTGACTTGGCGGCTCGCAATATGGTTCGGGGGCGAAATTAACCTCGCACTCACCTTCGACTCCGCATATGCGACCTTAATTAGACGTTACTTATGTGGACTGCCCCCAGACTCCGCCCCCCCCACCCCCCCACTCCCCCCACAACATGGTTCAGGGTGGGGGTTGCATTTTAACACGGCCCCTTTTTTTATTTTTATTCCCCCCCAGTTGACCCCCCCCCCCCCCCCCAAAGTGTCCCCCGTAGTTAGCCCCAAACCCGGCTTACAACCCCCCCCCCCCGGAGGGGAATCTCGTGCACCGGCTGGCCCCCACAGTACCCCCTACCGACCCTCCCTGTTTGTTTCTGCGATACCCCCCATGTACTTCCCCCCCCCGGAGACTCCCGTTTTCATTCTAGACCAATGAATGAAATATCCGGCGGAAAAAACCAATAAAACTCCCCCTGGTTGCCCCCTAGTCCTAAAATAGCCCTGCCCAGTAGATCTACCATTCCCCCCGACACTCCCCAACCAGTCCCGGACCCCCCAGCCCGCTACCCATTTGTACAAAATCCCCCCCCTCTTGCACTCAATTTGACACGCCCTATCTCGGTGCACCCCCCTTCGCCCCCCCGTCGGCCCCCCAGACTACCGGTTGTTCCCAAACCGCCGGTGTCCCCCCGTTACCCCCGCCCCCGCCGCCCCCCCTCCCCCCCCCCCTGTATGCCCTGGTAATTGCCCCCCCCAGGACCCCACCCCCAACCTCGCACCCCCCTATCCCTAAAGATTCTACCCCCCCCCCGGCCCCCCCCCCCAACCCCCCCCCGTTAATGCCCCCCCATAACCCCTCTACCCCCCGCCCGCCCCCGCCCTCAACAATCATCCCTCCCCCGACCCCCCCGACTCCCTGAACCACCCCTTCCCCCCCCCCCTTCCCCCCCCCCAACCTCCCCCCACCCGTCACCCCCCCCCCCCCTGCAGTCCATTTATAACCCCAGTTGCTCTCTGACCCCCCCCCCCCCCGCCCAACCCCCCCCCATACACCACCCCACCCACACCCCACCCCTACGCCCGTCCCCCCAACCCTACTCCAACCCCCCCTACCCCCCCCCCCCTCCCCCCGCCCAAACCTACACTGGCCAACCATCCCAACCCTCCCCCCCCCCCCATTACCCCCCCCGGGGTGGCCATCCCTACCCACTTATTTGCCAAAACAAAAGCCCCCCAACCCCAGCCCTCCCCCCCCCGGCTGTATGGACCCCCAGGCCCAACGCCATACATGGGAGGGTTTGTATGAGATTTTGGAGTAAATGGGGGGGAAGCTCCCCCCCCCACCTAAAACCCCCCCCCTCCCCCCCACCCTATCCCCAGCCCCACAGATCCCCCCCCCAATAAAAACCCCCCCCAATTTCAACCCCCCCCCATCCATACCCCCCCCTGACCGCGTAGGAGCCCCCCCCCCCCCCACCCACCCCCCCCCCCCCCCCCCCCCCCCCCCCCCAAACAACCCACCCCCCCCCCCCCCACCCCCCACCCCCCCCCCAACAAGATCCCCACCCCACTAATAACCCCGCCCCCCGCATCACTACACAAAACCCCCCCAACCCCCCAAACAAACCACTACAGTACTACCCCTCCCCACCCCCACCCCCCCTCCCGGCCACCAAAACCCCTTTATTCCCACTATCACCCCCCCAACCCAACCCCCCCCCCCCCCCCCACCATGGGCCCCCCCTCCCCCCCCCTCCCCCCCCCCCCCCCCCCCCCCCCCCCCCCCCCCCCCCCCCCCCCCCCCCCCCCCCCCCACCCCCCCCCCCCCCCCCCAGCCCCCCCCACCCCCCCCCCCCCCCCCCTGCCCCGCGCCCCCCTCGCCCCCCCCCCCCCCCCCCCCCCCCCACCACTCCCCCCCACCCTCCCCACCCCCCCCCCCCCCACCACACACCACCCCACCACCCCCCCCCCCCTACCCTCCCCCCTCCCCATGACCGCCCGGCTCCCCCCCCCCCCACTCCCCTCCAACAACCCCCTACCCAAGAAAACTTCAGTTCAGACCACCCCCCCCAGCCCCCAACCCCCCCCTAGCCACTGGATAGAGCCCCCCCCCCCCCCCCCCCCACCCCCCTCCCACAAAATTTGAATTAATAAAAGAGAAAGTGGAGCCCCCCAGACCCCCCCGGGGACCCCAATGAGGAGGGAAACCTAAAACTCCACCCAACCCCTAGACGGGTGGATACACAGAACATCCTGACAGGACAAAAAAACAATCCAAAAAAGAACAAGAATACAAATTGCAACCAATTCCTAGGCCCGGCATCAATCACAAAAACCCCCAACAACCCCATACAAAACATACCCTTGTGGCCAATCACTGCCTTGGTTTTTTTTTAATTCAAATTTCCTACACTAAAGTCATATCAGTCATGCTTCAGTCAAGTATGGATTTTTTATCTGTTAGTCTGTCCGTCTCTACTTGCGTTTTTACAAAAACGTACTTGATTTTTGAACCAACCTTTCTCTCCCCTCCAAAATTTTGTCGTTTAAAAGGTTTATTTTTAGAAAATTTCCCTTTGTCGTTAAAAAGTAAAACCTTTTTTTTAGACACAGCTCCCACCAATATCCCTTCACTTCCATGCTAAGTAGATTTGAACACCTGCGTCTCAAGGTCGCGATTTTTTGTGCAAATAGTGATATGTTAGATTCAATGCAGTCTTTCCTGATGTGAACAACACTGTCTTTTGTCATTATCTTCATTATTATCTATCCGTCTGTATAAATCAAAGCATATTATTTCACTGCTCAGAATGGGCCATCCGGCCAGCTAATTTTTATATTCCTAACATTAATATTAAGAAAAAGTTACTTTTTAAATTTTGTAATATTTCAAGCAACTGCGTGTAGCCGCTGAATTCAAATCAAAGGCTTGGTATCGCAAAAGCGTCCAATAAATGACTGTGGCGTATCATATCCAAGGTCCCTTCTGTCGAGTTCCTTACTTTATGTCAACTTGGGAAACGTGACTTTTCTCCGTTCTCCCCCCCCCCCCAATTGCGTCTCCTTAGCCTTGCTAGTCTCACGAAATCTTTCCAGTCATATTTTTTTCCTTTTGATCCGCCGTTCTCATCCTGTCTAGCAAGTCAATTTTTATGGAGGGTGATGACCCGCGGTCCGGGCGATCATGTACTATCAGCAGCCTACGCATTATGTTTTTATCCTTACATGTTATCTTTGGAGGTATTTTACCGTTGTATCTCTGTTAATTTCACTACACATCTCCCCACTTGAAAACATGCCTATGGCAAGTTCCAAAACCAGCGATACACATAGGTAAAATTACTCCTCACGTCTGCCACTACTCTAATTTTGATCACAGGGGTGCCGACTGAGGAAATCTGCACCGACATTCAATTTGCCTGGGATATATTGGATACTAAACTGATAAGGTTGAAGTAATAAAGACCACCTCAGCAATCTTGCGTTTTCATGCTTAGCCTGAGATAAGAATACGAGAGGCTGATGATCCGTCTCCACCACAAAAGTCCTACCATACAGATAGATTTGAAACTTCTTTATTGCCCAGATTAACGCTAAACATTCTTTTTCGCTTGTGGAGTATCCTTGTTCCGCCTTATTCAATTTGCGCCTTATTCAATTTGCGGCTTGCATAAGCGACTGGTTTCAGTTCCCCATCAGGTGAAGATGATCTTTGCAACAAAGCCCCTCCGAGTCCTACATTACTTGCATCGGTTCTTAAGACAAAGTCCTGTGTCAAATCAGGCAGTTTGAGAATAGGCTTGCTAGTGAGTTTTTCCTTTAACTCTTGGAACGCTAGTTCACATTGTGCAGTCCAAATAATTTTATCTGGAAGTCCCTTGCGAGTCAGATCAGTCAGAGGAGCACAAATAGCGTTAAAATTTTTGATGTATTTCTGATAAAATCCGCATAACGACACGAATGATCGCACGTCCTTTTTTGTTTGTGGCCTAGGTGCTCTCTGCAGTTTTTCCAAATTCTTAGGATCAGGGGTCATATTACCCTGATATACAGTGTGTCCCAAGAATTCCAACTCTTTGCATCCAATACAACATTTTGTTGGCCTAGCAGTTAAGTTCGCCTCCCGAAGTCTATTGAATAACATCTCTAGAGCTTCAATGTGTTCTTCAAATGTCTCTGTGGCGACGAGAATATCATCCATGAAATTCGTGATACATGGGTTATTCAGGGGATCCAACAATTTGCGCATCATCCTTGAAAACACACTCGGAGCATTTTTCAGTCCGAATGGTAGCATATTGAATTCATAATGTCCATCCGAAGTGCTAAAAGCCAAATAAGGTCTCACTTCAGGCTTCACTGGGATCTGGTAATAGCCTTTACTAAGATCCACCTTTGAAAAGTATTTTGCCTTGTTCAGTCTGGCAAATAACTGTTTTGTGTCTGGTAATGGATCCACTTGTCCTTCTGTGACAGCATTCAGTTTCCTGTAATCTATGCACAGCCTGTGTTCCCCAGACGGTTTCCTCAACAAAACGACACTAGAACTAAAAGATGATTCACTGTGCGAAATAATCCCCTCCTTCAACAAATAATCTATTTCTCCCTTCAATGCCTTCTCCTTCGCGAACGGAATAGAATAGGCTCTCATACAGATTGGGTTTGAGTCTACCAGTTTCATGTCATACTGTAGCAAATTTGTATGGCCTGGTTTATCTGTTAGTACATCTGTATGTTCCTCCAGAACCTGTTGAACTCTCTCCCTCTGGTTTTTAGTCAGGTGCTTACTGACTTTTACCTGTGCTGCTGTTTCACAAGGATGTAATGGGTATTCATGTGAGGTGAGTGGTTCCTTTTGCATCTGGGTTGCAATAGCCAAGGTCAATAAGGGGGTGCTTTCCTGGAGTGGTCTGTCCAGATACTTCTTTAACAGGTTTACATGATAAACTTTCTCCTTCCCCTTTTTGTCAATTTTATAGTTTGTTCTAGACACCTTCTCTAGAACCGTATATGGACCTTGCCAACCAATTTGTAATTTATTCTGGCTTCCGGGTAGTAGAAGCAGCACCTTCTCTCCGACTGCCAGTTCCCTGTCCTTTGCCTTCCTATTAAAATATGCTGCATGTTTCTTCCTGGCTTGTTTCAAATTATCATTTGCCAGTTTCCATCCAGCTTTCAAACGAGTGGTCAGTTCGTTCACGTATTGATACGATGAGGTAACAGTCTCTTCCGCCTTCTCATCTGTCCAGGTCCTTAATAGAGCTTCTAATGGACCTTTTATTGGCCTCCCAAATAGCAGAGTTGCGGGAGCCATCCCGGTTGAACTATGTGGTACCTCCCGGTACGCAAACAATGCGGCGGGCAGGAATTGATCCCACAGATCCGGTTTTTCGTGTGCCAGCTTTCTCAGGATAGAAATGAGAGTCCCGTTGAACCTCTCTACCTGGCCGTTCCCTTGTGGATGGTACGGACTACAATGAAAGTGTCTGGCTTGAAATAGCTTAAAAACTTCTTCCGTTAGTTTCCCCTTGAACTGAGAACCATTATCCGTCAAGATTTGATGCGGGAATCCTAATCGGGTAAATATTGTAAGTAGTGCCTCTGCTACATGTTTTGAATCAATTGATGGCAGGGCTACCGCCTCTCCCCACATAGAACAAGTGTCCACCAGAGTAAGGATATAACTGTTCCTCCTCTTGGTCCGAGTGAGAGGTCCTACAATATCCACTGCAACCCTCTCAAAAGGTGTTCCCACTATGGGCATTTCCCCTAGAGTTGCAGGAGCAGTCCAGTGCTTTGGAGCTACCCTTTGACATTCTGGGCAGGATTTGACATATCTTTTTATATCCTCCGTTATCTCTGGCCAGAAGTAATGACAAGCTATACGCTGTCCTGTGGCGCTGATCCCCATGTGACCACTGAAGGGAATCGCATGCCCGAGTTCCATCACTTTATCTCTATATGAAGTGGGAAGAACCAGCTGGTTGTGACCATTTGTTCCAGTTCCGGCCTTCCTGTATAAGAGTTTGTTCTTCATGAAATATTCCCCCTTGCTCGGAGGTGTGTGGCATTTGGGCAATTTTTAAAACATGGCTTGAGTGTCCTATCCTCAGCCTGCGCCTTCCTCATCTCCTCTGGATGAGCATTTATAGGTTCACCTTCTTCCTCCTTCTTCTGTGACCTGGTCTGCACTGTCGCCATGATCACAGGTCTCTCGGGATTCCCCAAGAAGACGTATCTACACCCCAATATCAGAGGGTAGATTGGTTCATCTATCACTGCTGCTCTGATTTCTCCTTCCACATAGCGAGTTTTTACCGTTATCCTTGCGATGGGAAGTGTCATGAGTGGTATGTCCTTAGTTGCCCCTTGTATTTCCACTGTTTCTGTGGTATACTGACTTGGGTCCACTAGGCTAGACTTCACAACTGAATCATAATCCAAACCTGTATCATAAAGGCACCTTATGGTGACCCCATTACAAATAACATCCTCACAAACTGGGGGGTGATAAGGTTCCTGTTGTCCATTAGGATTAACCTTTAATCTTCGCGTCCCCGACTTCATTGCAGCAATGTTTGAAGGTTTCCTTCTACAAAATTCGGTGTTATGGTTATCCTTCTTGCACCATTTACACCATCTTTTTCCTTGGTTCAACGGTTTTCTTTCATTGAACTTTTGGTCATTGAACTGTGAGTTTCTGTCGCGATAGTCATTTCTTGGCCGCTCAAAGTTTGTCCTACTTTTATTTCCCTGCTCTCTATTATCAAATTTATTAAATTGCCGTGGAGCTTTAAAATTGTCTATGTGCTTCTTTTTAGCACCACTTACCTCTGCCTGGGCTGCCTGATACCTCTCAGCGACATTTAAAACCTCCCCCAACTTCTCTGCACCTTGTTCCATGAGAAATTTTCTCATGTCTGGAGCCATGGACTCTCTCAATTGCTCAATCATGATCATTTCTTTAAGATCTTGGGTCTTCCCCAGAGCCGTCCATTTCTCCAAATAGGTTTCCAGTCTAGCAGAGAATTGGTGGTATGTCTCCCCAGACAACAGTTTGGCATTTCTAAATTTCTTACTATAAAATTCACCATTCTTCTCGTACCTTAATAACAAAGCCTGCTTTAACATGTCATAATTGTCTTGGTCTTCCCTGTTCATTTTAGCAAAGACTTCATAAGAAGTACCTCTCAGTCCCTGTGATAGCTTTATACTCCACCTCTCTCTCTCTAACCCATAGGTAGTAGCTAATAACTCAAAACGTCCTAGGTACCCCTCTATGTCATCGTCTTTTTCAACAAAATGGTCTAAATGAAACCCCATAGCTGAGTTTGAGGCTCCCAGACTAGGCGTAGCATCTGAGGCAAAAGGGCTGGCACCATTTTCAGGAGCCTGGCCTTGTAATTCCAGCTCCCTTAGTCGTAATTCGTGCTCCCTTTGCAACCTTCTATCTTCTGCCTCCCTTTCGGCAGTCAATCTTTTTTCTTCTGCCTCACTTTCGGCAGTCAATCTTTTTTCTTCTGCCTCCCTTTCGGCAGTCAATCTTTTTTCTTCTGCCTCCCTTTGCTGTCGTTTTTCTTCGGCCTCCAATGCCTTTGCCTCTTTGTCAGCCTCAATCTGCAGCCTCTTAGTCTCAGCCTCAATTTGTAACCTCTTCTCTTCAGCTAACCTTTCAGCCTCTAATTTTCTTTCAGCCTCTTTTTCTAATCTCCTTTCTTCCCGTTCAATATATTTATCACATTCAGCCGTTACGTATTGAATTAAAATCTGACCATCCATTCCTATCTCCTTTGCGGTCAGCACAGCAGCTGATCGGAATTTTGCTAGCTCCGCCATACTTTTTAGACAATATAATAATATACAAGATAAATCTCTAACCACTAAATTACTTCTAATTACTATAGTCTAAATAATTCTAATTAATTAATTAACTAATTACTTATTACTGGCTGTGAAGATTCACCAACTTTTATCTGCAGGGACACTTTTAATTTTAAAGGGAATTTTACAATTTTGTTCCCCTAATTTTATTTCTCCCACCAGGAGATCCTGATATTACTGTTGGGCTAATTATCCCGGACGAGCCCCCAATATATGTAGTGGGTTTGATGGTATTGTATGGTGGTGATGGTACTACGTGTGATGCATGAGGTCAGCTGTGAAGGCTCCTGAGAGAAATTGTAACTGAGAGTTGTCAGAAGGCCTTTCTCGCTACCACTACGACCTCACACTTATTTTTTTTTTCTAATGAATGTGGCTACGTAAAATGTCTAGGGTAATGATATGTAATGTGGTGTGATAGTTTATAGATACACCCACAGATATTTAAGAAGACTAATAATATTAACAAATGTTATAATACACTGAACTAACTCAAGTGTGTAAAATTTTTGATAGAAATGTTTTTACATTTATTTGTCCTGGATCAAGTTTTATGTTGACCAGAACTTATAAAAGATTTAGAAATTATGAAAGAAATGCATGGAATATTACATAATAATATGCAAGAGTGTACATATATAAGTACTAGACTAGTTAGTTTTATTAAATGTTATAGTAGTCATCTAATTGGGAGGATAGTTAATGCTTGTGCTGTTGGGGTGGCCTCATCACTCCTGTCTATATTGACTACACAGTGTCCAGTAAATTGCGGGAATTTTATGGGGTTATTAGTAACTAAAAGGCGTTGGTGAATTTCCAGCAGACCAGAGGCTCACTCAACTTGTAGATGTAGCTCTGGTGCTGAGATCTGGTGGCCCCACCTCTCCGTGCTTGCGGGCAATAATAGTGGTCTGGTGGCTCCACCTCTCCGTGCTGGCGGGCAATAATAGTGGTCTCTGACACAACGTACTGCACGGATCCACTCGGGTAAAATCACCAACTTAGTTGACACCGCCTTGTTGACAACTGAAACTCACAGCTCTGCAATCAAAGTATTGGCTATGTGTCAAAATTCTATTCTCTACCCATGTCTGGACACAACACTTACACAACAACCACACCATACAGACAGGTCAGATCTCTCTGACCATACAGCACATTTTACCATGGTGGTTTCACATCAGATAGGTCCTCCCAGACTACAGATTCTGAAAGATATTTATTAGTTTCCTGCCCTAAAATAGGATAGGTAATATGTTTCATTATTCTCAACACTTGATCTGTCCTTCCTAACCCTTGCTGGAGTTTAGGTATATTGTTGGTCCCTAGACCCTGAGCTAGGGCGGGGGGTCTAGAGCAAATCCCTACTTGTTTGTAAGGCTAGATTATGATATGGCAGTATCAACTCACTCGAACATTAAACAATATTCAAAACATACAAAGAAATAATTTCAATCTTACCAGATTATGAATAAAGAACACAGAAATGCTAGCAAAACTCAGCTGAGCTGCTGGCTATAGTATGGCGTCCCTGAACTTATTTCAATTTATTTCATTTGGAAATCACCACACTTGAAAATACTGTGTCTATCACTGAACAACTATTGAGGAATGGCCCCAAATGCGCGTCTGAGCGCTGATAATATGATTGTCTGTGGCCAATCACTGCCTTGGTTTTTTTTAATTCAAATTTCCTACACTAAAGTCATATCAGTCATGCTTCAGTCAAGTATGGATTTTTATCTGTTAGTCTGTCCGTCTCTACTTGCGTTTTTACAAAAACGTACTTGATTTTTGAACCAACCTTTCTCTCCCCTCCAAAATTTTGTCGTTAAAAGTTATTTTTAGACACAGCTCCCACCAATATCCCTTCTCTTCCATGCTAAGTAGATTTGAACACCTGCGTCTCAAGGTCGCGATTTTTTGTGCAAATAGTGATATGTTAGATTCAATGCAGTCTTTCCTGATGTGAACAACATTGTCTTTTGTCATTATCTTCATTATTATCTATCCGTCTGTATAAATCAAAGCATATTATTTCACTGCTCAGAATGGGCCATCCGGCCAGCTAATTTTTATATTCCTAACATTAATATTAAGAAAAAGTTACTTTTTAAATTTTGTAATATTTCAAGCAACTGCGTTTAGCCGCTGAATTCAAATCAAAGGCTTGGTATCGCAAAAGCGTCCAATAAATGACTGTGGCGTATCATATCCAAGGTCCCTTCTGTCGAGTTCCTTACTTTATGTCAACTTGGGAAACGTGACTTTTCTCCGTTTCCCCCCCCCCCAATTGCGTCTCCTTAGCCTTGCTAGTCTCACGCAATCTTTCCAGTCATATTTTTTTCCTTTTGATCCGCCGTTCTCATCCTGTCTAGCAAGTCAATTTTTATGGAGGGTGATGACCCGCGGTCCGGGCGATCATGTACTATCAGCAGCCTACGCATTATGTTTTTATCCTTACATGTTATCTTTGGAGGTATTTTACCGTTGTATCTCTGTTAATTTCACTACAGGTTCCTTTGGCAACCTCTTTTACATGATGAGGTTGCCAGCCCCCATATACAACCTCACATTAGCCGCTCATTAAGACATGTCTGAGGACGCAGTGCTATTCTGTCTTTGCCTTCTCAGAGACTTGAGGAACTACACGGGATACACAATAGTTGCTTACGTGTACTTTTAAACGGCATGTTACTATCTAACGCGAAAACAATCTTCGTAGTATGAGAACAGTTTCTGAGTGGGGGGGGAATACAAACAACAACAACAACCGAATCTATAGCACCGTGTGTTACCGGGGACTGAAAGTGCTGCAAAGAATAGTAACAATGTAAACTGCCATGCATGTCGTAAAAGGAGACAAAGTAGTGATGAACACGGGGTCGGTTACCCACTCCTGCAGACCATTTAAGCCACAAAAACTTCAACAAACAACACGGAAAAAATAATTCACCCACATCCATCCACGGCAGAAGAAGGTCCTCTCGTAGGGAGGCTCATAACACCATCCACAGAGAAGCCGAAAGGAGTCTGGGTGGATGCCTAACCTGTTTTTTTTTCTTCTAGAAAGATCTCTAGATCTGGCTCCTGGAATGTTCGTACATTAAATTATCAAAGGGAAAACTGCACTGGTGGCAGCAGAAAATGAGAATTACAAGACTGATGTCCTGGGACTTTGCGAGGCGAGATGGAAACCTGGTGGTATCATTACAAGGAAGTCCTTGTTCTGGAATCCTTGGGACCTAAGACGCGTCAACAGTGAGGAATGCAGTTAGCGACCCATAGCTTGACTGCTTGCGTCAGGGTCAGCGAACCAGAGCTGACCAAGACACTACTGCACTTCCAAGTGGTGGTCCTGGAAACAGGCTGCATCACTGCAGTCTGGCTGAGTGAGTAGGGATCGGAAGAGGGAAGGCTAACCCGGTCCCAGAAATGCTGTGCTGAAGTCGGATGTGTCGTCCGAAAGGCGCAAATATCGCAACTTCGCTGTAAACGGACACAACGCAAACAACGTCCTTTTCAGGACGAACGAAGAAGAAGAATCCTCAGTGAATGAGAAGCAGACGTATACCTAACAAAACACAGAGAGAAGAGAACTGGAGACAGAAATGAAAATGTCTAGGACGACATGTAAAGACCTTGAGCTGATGACGTGGGGACAGGAAGACTTGGCATGAGCTTGTTGAAAGCCTATAGTCCTTGGGGAGCGGAAGGGTGATGATGACGACGTATCTATAGCTGTTGCTTCGATTTTGGTACCTTGCATTCATGGAACTGTAAGGCATGATCGAATAAGCTAACCCTCAAAGCGTAGTAAATGTCTAAGTATCATGATCACATCTCTATTCTTCATCCTCATTTTCAACCGTGCCAATCCATTAGGTGTAGGAACGCTCAAAAATTCCTCTGGGTATGAAAGGTGACTTTCAGTCTGCTCACTCAAGAAAGTGTTCAGACTTTTCGTAGACTACATCATCGCCTGGTACACTAGTCTGTACTCGTTTAACGAGGTCGAATGGTTCATTCACTACGTTAAGAACTGCTCCTCGTGTGAGCTGCGCACTGTCTTCAAATTTATGTCACCACAGGTTTGTTTAACTGGATTTTGTGGATAACATTTACGAGGCAATTTTAATAGGTGTCTCCAGGGAGACAAAGCGACACGTGACAAATAGTACACTCTTTTCTTTCAGTGACGAACGTGATCGCTATCTAAAGTCTAAACCACAAAAGATGAAGAACATAATGTGTGCGACGAACTGCCTGATGTTCTTATTGAATCCGCTAGAGCCTCACCAGCAATTATCATTCCGTGCGAGAAGCACGTTAAGCTGCTTGATCGTTTTGCTCACACGATAATTTGCTGCATAAATTCGCCCAGAAATATTTTACTCAGATGATTATTATGAATGCTAAATGACCCAAGAGACACTTTATTAAGTGAAGATAGGTGAACATGTGTTAATGTCGTATATTTGTTGTTGTTGATAGGTTAGAAGATATTTATGGTCCCGTGTGAGCAGAGGCGATAGTGGTAAATATGTGAGAATAAAGATGTACGAAATAGATTTCACGAGTGAATAGTTAAGAAGATTTGTCTCTGGATTGAATAGTCTCTCTAGTCCAGCCTATCATAAAAATAATTCACGCATGATATTTATTGTAGTAATTTAAAAAATTTTATTTAGTGATATTTTCACATCAGGGTAATGCCAAATTTAATTACTTAAAAATTACCCAGATTGAAATGCAAATAAATAACTAAGGAATATCCATATAGAGCGATAGAGAACAATTGGCCGTTTAATTATCACTTTTGATAATTAAAATCAGTCCACTAATAATTATAATATAAAATATTTAAAATTAGTCAGATTATACAAACACGCTCAGAATCGCATAAATCACAAGTCTCAAACTAAATTTTTTGGCCTTGCCTCCGATTGGGCGGGTGTAGTTCTATAAATAGTAACAAGGTGGTACTATCTGGGCCATTCGATTCAAAAATCTGCATCGAGCTGACAGCATTGGAAAGACAGAAAGATCAAGTCTTTGCCTTCTGATCTGAAAGCAGTTCTAAGATCCCTTAGAAGGCCAGTTCAGCTTGAGTGTGTGTGAATATATTTACCTGAGGATAAGAAAGATATATTTATTTGCTTATTTTGTTAATTATTAACCTGTGAGTAAACAGCCTATTTGTTCGAGTGCTAGTAGAAAGTGAAACTAATGTGTTGTGCCATACTGACCCATTTATGAATGTGTGTAGTTTTGCAGACATGTTCGAAATGAAAAAAAATGTGTATAGTGTTTGCAAATATGGCAAAAATTACGACAGTAAGTGTTAGCAGTGATTTAAATTAGTATTTCTTCCGGAGTGACACACTGTTTAAAGATCATGTGATAAACGTACAGGAAAGGTTAGAATGAAGTAATCAATAGGTCACATGCTGTTTGATACTTAACATGATTATTGTACGGAAGCCAAGCATGGACTGATGACACTAACATTGAATCAATACAGAGAAAGAATGATCACATTGAACGGACTGTAGGCAAAGACATTCTAGGTCTTGTGCAACTTGTTAGAACAATAACTGAAAAAGGGTAAGACTTAGTGTTGTTTGTGGGTGAGTGAATTGAGGCAGACTTCTACATGGAATGTGGTTGTCCTTTTATTCCAGGTTATATCACGAAATTACCTCGTGGCTGCATTCACTTGAGAGGAAGTGTGTGGGTGATGAGAGCTCCTCATACAACTGGAGCCAGACCCCATCTTCTCAGTTAGGAGCTACTAAGTTTGTGGTCCTGCAGTGGGATATGAATAGCAGCAACAACATTCGAAGATAAATCCTTTATAAAGGCCAGTGTCAGAACATCCAATCATTCACCCAAGAGTAATCAAACTAGGATTACAACCCTTTTTAGGATGAAGAGATAAGACCATCAAAATAATAAACAGAACCTACAGCCTAGTAATAGCAGACGTTATCACTCATATGAACAGAAACTGTATGTGTAGTTATTCCAGTGAACACTCTACAAACATGGAACAGTTTTTCCAATATATTTATTTTCATGTGTGAATATCATTTTATTGCTTTTGAGTATTCCTGACCTGAAAAGATTGAGGTTCAGGACAATTAAATTGTACATAAAATTTCTTACAGTCTTGCTTAATACTTTTATTAAAGTTAAAGTTCTGTTTGAAATCAATACCTGTTATATTAAATAAATTACCCTAGACAATTTGCCAAATAACACAACCCAGATAATCATTACTCAAGTTGGGATCTAAAGAGGTAGCAGTTAGGGACTCAGAGTACATCATCATCATCTTCTCTGAGAACTTACATAGCTTGACCCCACCGTGATGTCTATACACCCTTGCTCTTTTCAGAGAAGGGGGTATTACTTATAAGACCAGTCTCTTATCTGGCACTATCCTGGTATCCTCTGATACATCTATTGTCCTGGATAGCCTATATTTTAGTAACATCAAAACCTCTTATGACAGCCACAAACAATCTCGCTTACGCACTCGTGGTGTTGATATCCCTTGAAAAAATTACAATAGTTCCTGAATCTATACTGTCAGGTAGGTTTTGCTAATTACAAGGTGGACGCCAAATTTGGTGTTTTAAATTTCCCTGGATGAAACAAGTGTCACCGCGAATAGTTACTGAAGCAAGACGTGCTCTGGTCGTTCACAGTTGCAAAAGGAGAAAAATAATTCCAGTATTACGAAGCATCTGGTTACAATATGTAAAAATGATGATGATGGTACATCCTATCGGCTGGCTGTATGGTGAGTGCCGATTTTGAAACAGCGTAGTTTTCTGGATCACTTCGTTGCTACGGCTGTCAAACGTCAGGAATATATGTTCTTTCGTATGCCCAGTTGGCTGGAAAAATTGAATAAATAATTCTGGGTAAGGAACAGTCCAGTTAAGATTTAATATTAATGTTTATTTGTCTCTTGGGCCCAACCGGTTCACGACGGAACTTGGGACTTGTAAATCACGAAGAAACACCATTAATCCTTCACTGAATGAAGAAAAAGGGCTGAACTAGCCCACAAAAATCGAAGACCCAAAATAAGAAGACCGCTGGCCGCTGGGTTTTTGATCAGGTACTATATTAGGAAGAAAAGAACATTTATGAAAAAAATATGCTACTATCCTATCCACACGTAAGTTTTCCGCTATGGCATGCCGGGGAAAAGGGTATGCGCTCTCCCCCGTTATTGCCCGTGAGAAAATGAACAGCGCATAAAGTCAATTATTATTTAATTTATCCATACGCGCACTTTAACAAATATCGCCCGTCATTACTAGCTATAGATTGTCGGCGTCTATTGTTTTGTCGCATGATACTAACACTAGTCCCTTATATAATTTCACACAATGAAATATAATACGAATTCTATTCTGTCACTCATCCGTCACGCGTAATAATCTCAGTTAGCTAAACCGTATCTTCTTGTGTAAGAAAGTGGGGTGTTGGAAATTACATTACTGAACAACTGGGAAGAAAATATCTACCCGTTGTTATTTCACTAGTTTTAAACGCTAGGGAATTACAGTGAATAAAAATGGTAAACTTAACACTTAAGCACAATTTCTATTACCACAAATCAGAAAATGAAATCCCCACGAGACTATGTAACACATTTAGCGAAGAATGGTTCTGGTCTGGCGTGTTTAGATTATCCAAAAATTTCTGAGCGACTCTGATAACTGAATTGGAGAGAACGCAGTATATATACAGATCATGGTGTTATTATCTCTAGAGGATGTTATAATTCACACATTCTGCATAGCAGAGAAATCAGGAAACTGCGTTTCCCAGATGAAAGGTTTGTTCGTTCACTCTACTCAGCGATGCTGACCGACATCAGAAGACTTGGCCGTGCAACGGGCCTCTCTTAGATTACGTCTCCTTTTCGCAAATCAAACATTTACCTCCCCCTGAACGTACGAACATCAAAAGTGGTCGGGAAAACATTATCGCCCGTGTATCTCTTCAAACAGTCCGTTGTTTCCACGCGCATCTGTCTAATGACCGATAATTGGCAAATCAGCTCACGTTAGAAACTCAGGTAAACAAACGTGATTCGCTCCCCTGTTAAGACTGACAGGTTGCGAAAAGTTGGTAAACAACTCTGTTGTTACGTTCCCAGAAAAAGGGCGTGGATGCAAAGGTGAGTCATACAGACAGAAAATTGCGTGGTTTGGCTTAGCCAATGGTAGACACTAAATGGGAAAGCAAAGACTGTCAGATTACTGTATCTATATTTCCATTATACGTCACAGTTAACCATATAACAAGACTATTGTAAAGACCAACAATGACTAATTATCAAAAGTGATGCCTATTGGACTACATCGATTCATTTGTGCAATTCAATGTGTATATGCTGAACTTTCATCAACCAGAAGTTATCCAATCATTGTTCGTTAAGTCCAACTGGTTTACAAAGGTCAGAAGCTTTCCATTACCCTACTAATATACTTACACTTTACCAGTGTTTCCCAAACTTTTTCATGCTTTCAGAGAACATCCACAGCGTCCCCTCTGTTTTCAATCTCTCGTATCTCGTTCATGCGTCACTGATGTTCTCTCTCAAGTCCACATCTTTTTTTCCGCTAACACTGCTACGCAATATTTGGACAGGATAATGCAGTTAAATACCAAATATTTATAGTATTCCTGGAAAAGCTTCTAGTACCCCAGTTTGGGAACCGCTGCTACAGGGTTATAAGAAACTGAAACGAGCGATGTTAGGGAGTAGCTGTGGGTTAGGGTTTGTTCAGATCACGTTCTTCCTTTAAGCGCTCACGGCAGGGTCCGGTATAATCAAACCGCTTTTACATGTTAACGTTACATTATATAATATTGTTGAATTTAGCTTGACAAGTTCTCAACCACTTCCTTACAATTGAACGCTCCCTGTTTGTCCCATTTTCCCTTATCGCTCCCTTAGGTCTTCCAAACGCCTCCAGAGGCCGGTACAGCACACGCTGAGAACCATTGCACTATCCGATCAACTGTCCACTGTCACACGATGATGATGGTATGTGTGGTTAGATGTAAAGGACGGAGAAGTCACAAGACATTTTATTCTGCATGCTTGCATGGTAAGTGTGGATGATTTCATCCATCAATCACCCTTCAGCTCCACAAGGAGCATAGGCCTTCAACGAACTGAAGTCTTCCTGCCCTGTGCCATCAGCTCAATGTCTGTCCATGTTTTCTTCATCCCCATCATGTCTGTCTCCAGTTCTCGTCTCTGTGTGTTCTTTGGTTTCCCTCTACTTCTTTTACCCTATGGATTCCAGAGGAAGGACTGCCTGGTAATGTCATCAACAGGTTTCCTCAATGAGTGTCCTTTCCATCCCCAGCGTGTTCTTATCATCAATTGTTTCACTGGCGTGTGTCTGGTTCGTATGAGTTTGTCGCATAGAGATTATGATCTATAAATTTTCTATATTCTCTTCATTTTTTTTCTACCCGTGTCCTCTATTTTATTATCACTCTTTATCCTTTTCCTGTGTTCTTCGCATTCGTACGTTTGCGACTATAAACATTACTATTTTCCCATTCAAACTTTCGCCTGGTTTCGGTTTCTCATTTAGAAACGCAGTAGATTACCTAACGTGTCAGTCCCTTGCACGAGATAATTTTAGGTGGGATTTCAGTCTATCAGACATGATGAGCAGACAAATTGTCTACATTTGCAGCTGTCACGAGAGTTTTTCGTCAGGCTAGCTCCCGGCGAAGTGTGAAATTGCCCTCCGCAGGGGAGACGGGTCGTCTGACATTCGCATCTGACATGAGCGCTCACTGTCCGATAGTTAGACGGAGGTGTGAATCGCGCCAGCCATGCTCGCTCAGAGCAGACAGTGTCTGGTATTTCGCCTCTGACACGCGCGCTCACGGTCAGATAGTTAGACGGAGGCGTGAAGACGCACTGGTGGCAGTTACGGCATGCGTCTAAGCTAACGTAGGTGTTAGGAGAGGGGAGAGATCGGGATTTTGGAAATAGTAGGAGCCGTTGTCTGGTTTAAGATATTAACCAGAGTTTGAAACTTAATTTCACTCATTTTCCATTTGCAGTAGACGTGGTCACTTCGTTCTAGATACTTAAACTTATAAGTGAAATCTCTTAGTTTCGTTGTGATACCGTAGTTCTGTGTTGAGGTAAATATTACATTAAGTATCTGATAATTTGTGAGTGATTAAGTGTTTAATCGCCTATTTTTCTCTAGTTTCTTTTGTGCAGAGTGATTAATTTATAAGTCTGTTATATTCTCTAGTCGACGAGTTACAGTGGAAAAACAGATTAAAATTATAATTTCTAGCTTAAAATCACGCAGCTATAATGAATTTAATTTAACTGCTAAATAATCAGACGAGAATAATTTTTCTAAACTAACTTATAAATGCTAGATGCCTCATGAGTGTTGACGGAATACGTATGTATTCCTAATTCATGTTGATTGATTTTTATATATAACTTATTTCACGGGAAAGTTTAAACGATAAGTCAAGCTTTTGCTTGCAGTTTAAATGTAAGTTATATTGAGTACATAATATGTAAAATATTTCATATGTGTTTTTTTCTTTATTCAGTGAATACTGGGGTAACCCAACTTTGCCGGCGTTTAGTACAGAGACAAACCTGTGAGAAACATAAACATTTTATATCTTTAACCACGTGGGTTTTTCAAGTAACACCTGTCTGACAGGGTGTGTGCCTTCAGAGATAGACAGAATACCAATCCCACTAACGGGTTTTTTTTAAGAATAAATGCTTATACTGGGCCTTTGAACCAGATCATATTTCTTCACTAACTCTAATGTACATGCTGCCTTGTGGCGAGAAATAATTACAGAAAAAACATTAACTTTTCCGACATCGAGGGAAGATCATAACAGTGGGTCTATCATTTCTTGTAGAAATTCCTTGATTTTTATGACTATTTGTATATGCTTTGATGTAATTTTATGTGTTGTGATGGGATTTTAGATGATAATTAAAACTGCCCTTAAACTTAATCAGCGTGTTGGTCAGCTCGTTCTAGAATATCTATATAATCATTTGTTATAGTTTTCCCACGTCTGTACGTCTCACTGTCGTCTTGTATGTGCGTGCACGTGAGTGGATAGAAATATCATCATCTCATCTCAACCCATAACCCGTCATGGGTCGTAGGGGTGCCATGGTGGAAGCATCAGCAGACAGGGTCCTCCACTGCTCTCTATTCTCAGCAATGCGTACAAGTGTGGAGAAACCGTGTCCTGCCCATTCTTTGATGTTATCAGCCCAGGATTTTCTTTGCCTTCCTCTTCTCCGTTTACCTTCGACTGTTCCCTGGAGGATCGTTTTCGAAAGGGAGTCATGACGAGTTACATGCCCAAACCAGGCAAGCTTTCGACGTTTCACTATTGACAAAAGTGGTTCTTGATGGCCTGCATAGGTGTTTATCTTCTCTCTAACATAGACATTTGTTTTGTGCTCTTTATAGCAAATGCGCAAAATTCTTCTATAACATTTATGCTCGAAAGCCTGAATCCTTCGCTCCGTATCTGCAGTGAGTGTCCAGCCCTCACACCCATACAAGAGAATAGATAATACAAGTGATTTGTATAATTTGATCTTCACAGGAAAACTGATGTTACTTTTCCAGATCACATTCAACCTTGTCATGGCAGCTGAGGCCATCTCAAGTCTTGTCTTGATTTCTTTATTTGATCTTCCATCACTACATATAGTGGACCCGAGATATTTAAAGGTGTTAACTTCTTCTAACGTTTGCCCATTTAAATATATATGTGTCTAGACTGTCTGACTCCTCTAAATCTGTCGTAGAAGATAGGTGCAAGAGAGAAGATTTCTCGATTTCAAAGACAGCCTCTTTCACAGTCTACCATCTCATTCGTGAAAATCTATTGCTAATACTATCTCTCACTGTGACTATCACTTATCCTAATCTATTCAGAAGGGACCAACCCAAGTCTTAATTCTCCTATCAAAAATCTACGACAGAGTTCCACATTAGTGATCTTGTCATACACGTCAATCCTTCTATTCTACGCAAGCACCCATTCACGAAAGCCTGTAGCTTTTTGGTTGTTGTTTTGACTGTTCTCCGTGTTTCAGAGCTATAAAATAGAACAGATTAAACATTTGCGTTGAAAATTCCGATTTTTGCGCTGGATCTGATTTCTTTTCTTCTTATATCATTAGCCCCTGACTGACAAAACAGTCAGTGGCCATCACGCTTAGTGGCGTCTTGTATAGCAGCAACAAACTGTCCCCATTTTGCTAGGTCGGTGGCCATCATTTGTGCTGTGCTCCAACTCTGGTTCATGCTTTGCATCTCGGCCTCCAAAGTTCTCCGCCAGGTTCCCTTTGGTCTGCTTCTCTTTCGTCGTCCTTCTGAGGTCATAGCATCTTGTGATGGTGTCAACGTCTCTTCTGATTTCCATATAATTCACAATGCAATGAAAATACTGACTCTTACTAAACAGTTTGACGATCTGGATTTTGCCAACGATCTGGATTTTTCTGACGATCTTGCACTTATGTCCCCAAGGTCGTAGGTAAAATCTAGATCGTCAAGCTGTTTAGTAGGCGTGTGGATGATTAGTATTGAGGATTGTCCTCGCCAGCGAAATTACATTTCTTGTGTAGAAATTGTATCCTGTGGTATAAGTTTTCTCTGTGTTTTATCTCGTGAGAGAGGGTTAATGAGTTCTGGGTGAGAATACGGATTACATCAGGTGCAATATGGGCGCCAGGAGAGTCAGGTGTGCTTCCTATTCTGGGCTGCTCATGCTGTATTTATTATTTTTTTCCTATCTTTTTGTTTGTTTTAAGCATGTGTGTGGTGTATAACAGTGCCAGTGCTGGTTCGATAAGGGTTAGTTTGCATGATACAGAAAAGGAAGTTCAAAAGCCTGAGATAGACGATAGTGCTTATTAAGCTTTTTCAACATGGGCCGAAGTTTGTCGTTTATATCACAGCGCAACTGCCATTCAAAAATAAATGAACTCCGTCAAATCAAGTGGAAGCTTTAATAAATAATAATGCCTGAAAATGACTGCTAGTTCTTACAAGTTACCATGGTGAAGTCCTGAAAATGACTGCTACTTCTTACAAGTTACCATGGTGAAGTCCTGAAAATGACTGCTTGTTCTTACAAGTTACCACGATGAAGTCCTGAAAATGACAGCTGCTACTTACAAGTTACCATGGTGAAATCCTGAAAATGACTGCTAGTTCTTACTAGTTACCATACTGAAGTCCTAAAAATGACTAGTCCTAAAAAGGACTGCGTGCACTGTCATGATTTGATTGAAATGTCTGTCACCTTTAGCCGAGTGGTCGGCCCTGTCTTGTTCATAATTTTTGTCTACGCCCACTTGTCTATCTTACAGCTCCTCATAGCGCTATTTATGGCATTGGTCATGTAAATCTTACGTTGGACAGGCTAATTCCACCCCATTACACGTGGACATCGGCATCTAGCTAAAGGTCCTTTTATTCTGCCTTTCTAGTAGATGACGGCTCTTTTCCTGTTTCTTTGAGTTACATAGAACCCGTGGATACGGGGGAAATCTACCCTTTTATTTTTGCCACCCTCGTCTTATCCTGTGAAAACCGGTCGCTCGTAGACTGCATAGTGTTGCGGAAGATAATGTCCTTTCCTGTATCTTGAGTCACCCGTGGAATCTCTCATCTACGTCTTACGTCTGAATTTGTTTCATCTAGTACACGTGCAAAAGCCACCCGCAGACTCTATCTTGCTATATAAGCAAGAGGTCTCTATCATTCAGTACCACTGTCTCAAGGAAATTCTGCCAATGGACAAAGTGATATTCTGCGCCAGAGCTAATCACAGTTGTTCGTGCAAGAATTATTCTGTCTTCGAGCCTTGGTCAGCATTTGTTTTATGCTTCCTGATGTGATTTGCTGCTGTCAGGGGATAACCATTTCCACATAATAAATATTACCAGGCAGTCTACGTCATACTGCCAGGTTTCAGTCATAAGGCTGGTGTGGGGATTACGAACTACATCATTATTATTGAAAGTGTCTATTGCGCCATCAAATACGGGCTGTCGCCTTTGCCATCCAGTCATTTTCGGCAATGTTTTTATAGTTTAAGTCTTCATTATCCAGTATAAGAGGTACCCTAGCACGCATACTGGATACTCGCTCGCCAGCAAAAGTTCTCGTCAATTGGATAGATTTGGATCAGTGGGTGCAAGTATTTCTGTACTCGTTTTAATCCCCTCCACATGCTAGTGTGGCATCCAGTCACCGGAAATTGTGAATTCATAGGATTTATTACGACACTGTTACAGAGAGCTTATCTTCATAGCCTGGAAATTTCAACCTTGGTGGAACAGTGTAGTGTGTTTCTTCTAGCAGAGAAAGTAACTTACTTACCAGGATTATTAATACAAGGAGCAGCCGTTTTTTCGTGAAACTGGGGGCCTAACCCCTTTAGTTAGATTTTCTTGGGAGGGAGAAAGTGTATGGGTGTTGATTGTTTGGAATAAGACGTTTGGCCTGAGAGATTGAATGAAGTTTGTATTATTTTTCTGTGGTTGTGATATTGATAGATTCACTAGCTCTTCAGAGCTAGTGAAGGCACTAGTTATTTTTTTTTTTTTTGGTTCAATGTTGTGGTTTCTTTAATAAATACATTTATTTGTACTAAGCGGTCAGAATTCACTGTATTCTGTCACTTAATGTTTGATGTTGTAGTCCTTACTGTAGTAGATTATTCTATTTCGCATTGGAGGACGGACGAGGGTACGACATCTTAAACACAGTCCGAGTATGGCTGGGAAGTAGACCCAAGATATGTGATTATAATCAATTATAATTATATCTCTCTTCTCTCCAGAAGTCCTACCTCTCTCCACATTTTCATTAGTGACTTTAATTTTCTCTATTTCCACATTACTCATCATTCCTATTCTGTCTAAACTCAGACATTCTCTATTTCCATACTCGCGACTTGCACTTGTAGCGTTGAAAAATACTGAGACATCAAAAGGGACTACTAATATCTATCAGCTGACATGATGATTCTCACAGGCATCTTGTACAGCATAAATCCGCTACCAGCACGCGCCTTCAACAGCAGAAGATCTGGCTACAGGGCAAAGGGACGCACGAGAGAAAGGTATCATCACTAATTTTTTAGTTCTCCGTGCACCATAGGCCTTCAATAAATACCTTTCAAGTCCTCCTGTCATGCGCACTCCGCTCAAGGTAGCCCCCTGTCTTCTTTACACCTTTCATTTCTACCTCGTCCTCTTTTCCGTGTTTTACTTTCTCCTTATACCTCTCTTACCCTGGGGATTACAGAACAAGGACTGCCTTGTAATGTTATCAAAGTGGGCTTTAGCCACTGCCAGCAGGGCTTCTTCTAATCTCCTATTCCATTTGCCCTTATCTGGCCCCTGTCCTCAGCTCCACATTGTCGTACCTTTTCAATCCTTCTATTCTGTACAAACACCCAAGTATAATCGTCTGTAACTTCTGGTCATGAACCTCTTAAATGGAGGACCTTCTTCCATCTTGGATGGCCAATTAGAATTTAAACTAGTAAGTAACCCGTCAAAATTGACAGGTTTTTAACTGCATTGGACTTTTTCAGTTAAATAACCTAAAGACGGCACAATTTCTACTTTGGTCATTTAATACATTTAAAAGTTAAGCTGGATTTTTTTTCAGGGATGTAATTTATTTTCTGTCAAAGGTAAACAATCAAACGGCCCAAAAAAAAAATAATTTTAATAACAACAATAAAATATATTGTAGATTTGTGACACTTACTATGTTTTCTATTTATTATTCAAAATATACGTTGCAAATTTGGTGGGGAAAAAAAGAGGCGCGCTATTTTAAGCGTCGTGCAATTTAGTGCAAAGGCCAGAAGAACACGAATTTTATATAATTTCCAGACTGCAACAAAATGTTTGTGTGGGACGGGGCATTTTTAGAGAACTATATAGTATACTACATGCCTAAGAAAAATTCTCCAAATCTTTTGGCCGAATACCATCACCAACCAAGATCTGCTTACTCGGAGTGTCGTGTGGTGAGTCACTGGGGCAACTACGACAGTAGTTTTTGAAAGGAATAGTCTATGAGATATTAGATATAAGGTCTCTAGAAATTGGCTCGTTAAGAAAGAATAAAGACCTATTCGAGATAGGGACAAGAAGACAGGAATGCGAATGCTTTCCACTAGACAGTGTTTTCTAATTAATTATGGAAAGAGTTCTGTTTCCCCACGACCTTAGCTTCTGCCCTTAGATCCCGTAAAGAAAAAGCCCCCAACCTCATCTGAGTAGAGAAAGGTTCCTATAGGTGAATATGTAACACCGACAGCACGAGTGATATATTAACAAACTAGATAATGATCAAACGATCGTTGGGTTTATTAATGAAATATCCACACATATAGGGTTAGTAATGGTTAGAACGTGATGATGGTGAAAGACGATCCACACAAAACACACAGATGAGATAATTAAATTGCAGTTAATTAAGTAATAGTTAATTAATAATGACCTGGTGTAAAGTGAAATGATGATGTGATATGATACGTGTTACCAAAATGGTGAGTAATCTACACATTCCATGTGTCTCTAAATGCTTCACACTGATATGACGATTCACATGTAGCATACACTGTCCCAAGTTGTTATACGTTATGTCGAGTGGGGTATCTCTAAGTCGAGGACGTTCTGATGAATACTGTTGTCGTACGGAGAACGCTGACGAGATATCTATGTATATTCCTTCACTTTTTGAGTATATCTCTGTAGTGTTGATCTACAGTTAATAGCTGTCATATGAACAAAAGGTCTGTTGTCTAATCTCCCGAGGGTACTGGCCAGACTGGATATCTTCACGAAATGTTAGTGACATGTAGACTCATAATCTTGCGTATGTAGTCGTGATGCATAAAATATACTTTAGAGTCCGCTTCATAGAATGCGCTTAAGAGTGTGTTGCACTTGCTATAAATATGCGATTCCTCTTTTGAGCTCTTTTGCTTGACTTCAGATAATAATGATCTTTCGAGTGATTTGAATTTATGATGACTCTGTATTGAACTTGTGATAACGATGTATTGAACTTGTGATAACTCTGTATTGAACTCAGCTTTTACCGGTATTTGATAGTACCCTTTACTGAGGTCGATCTTTGAAAAATAGCGAGCCCTGCTCAGCTTAGTAAATAGCTGGTTCTGGTCCGGAACTGTGTTAACGCATTCAGCTGTCGGTAGTCGATGCACAGGCGGTGTTCTCCACTGGGTTTGCGTAGCAGCACCACTCCCGCACTGTAAGGGGACTCCGACTTCGAAATTATGCCTTCCTTTAGTAAATAATCAATTTCTTGCTTTAACGCCGTCGCCTTGGCATACGGAATCAGATAGGTTCTCATTCGGACGGGCATAGGATCCGTGACTTCCATGTCAAACTCCATCAGGTTTGTCGGGCCCGGTTTGTCTGTCAGAGAGTTGGCGTGGTTTTCCATTAATCTCCTCACTTTTTCTTGCTGGGCTTCCGTTAAGGTGGAGCTTATTTTCACATCTAAATGTGATTCCTCCTGTCTCACCGGGTACTCTACGGATGATAATGGCTCTTCTTCCATTTGCATAGCAATGGCCATAGTCATGAGGTGCGCTGGTTCAGCAGGGGCTCGCTCGTAAAACTTCTTAAGCAGATTTAAGTGGTAAATTTTCTGCTTTCCGTTCACGGCGATTTTATAGTTGGTGCGAGAAATCTTTTCCACCACTTTGTAGGGTCGCCTCCAGCAAATCTGCAATTTATTACTGCTGCTTGGCAGAAGAAGAAGCACCTTCTCTCCTGCTAGTTCTCGGTCCCTCGCATTCTGATTGTAATATTTGGCATGTTTCTGCCTAGCCTCCCGTACTTTCGCTGTGGCTAATTCCCAGCCAGTCTTCAGACGTTGTTTCAAGTCTGTGACGTACTGGAAGGCTGATGTGACAGTGTCGTCTGCTTTGGTATCTGTCCATGTTCTTAGTAACGCTTCTAATGGACCTTTAATAGGTCTTCCGAAGAGTAATGTGGCCAGAGGAACTCCAGTTGATGCATGCGGTACGTCCCTATAAGCAAATAATGTGGCAGAAAGATACTGATCCCAAGTTTCTGGCTTCTCCTGTGCCAACTTCCGAAGAATAGAGGTGAGCGTCCCGTTAAACCGCTCTACTTGCCCGTTACTTTGGGGGTGATAGGGCGAAGTATGAATATGCCTAGTCTTGAATATTCTAAGCACCTCTTCTGTCAACTTGCCTCTAAATTGTGACCCGTTGTCTGTGAGAATTTCATGCGGGAAGCCCAATCTAGTAAAGATATTCAGTAAAGCGTCAGCTACATGCACTGAGTCGCATGCTGGCATGGCTATGGCTTCGCCCCACATGGAACAGGTGTCCACTAAGGTAAGGATATGGGAGTTCCTCTTCTTAGTTCTCAGCAGAGGTCCAATTATATCCACAGCCACTCTTTCAAATGGGGTGCCCAAGATTGGCATCTCCCCAAGGGTCGTGGGTGCCGTCCAGTGTTTTGGTGCAAATTTCTGGCACTGAGGACAAGACTTGACGAAACGTTCAATGTCACCGGTGATCCCTGGCCAATAATAGTGGCAGGCGATCCTTTGAGTCGTGGCGCTCATTCCCATGTGTACACTAAATGGGATAGAGTGGCCCATCTCCAGCACCTGGTTCCTATAGGTTACAGGAACTACTAATTGGTTGTGTTCCTGTCCTTCATTTCCAGCTCGGCGATACATCAATCCATTTTTCATAAAGAAGTCTCCCTTGGTAGGTGGGTTGTGTGTCCTAGGTAATTATTTAAAACAGGGCGCCAGTGAGGAATCTTCCATTTGGGCCCTCAATTCCTCGGGGAGGATATTGGTAGGAGGTTCCTGCTCTGCATCTTTTTTTGACTGTCCTCTAGTCTGTACGGTCGCTATGACTAGTGGTTGAGTAGGTTCTCCAAGGAACACATATCTACATCCCAAGATTAAAGAGTAGATTGGTTCTTCCATTATAGCTGCACGAATCGCTCCTGTCACGTAACGAGATTCCACTCTGATAAGTGCAATAGGCAGTGTCTTGAGTGCAACATCCTTCGTCGGACCTTGGATGTCGACACTCTCTTCTGTTATCTGGTCAGGGGTGACAAGAGATGCCCTCACCACCACATCGAAAGCAAGTCCTGTGTCATAAAGGCACTCCACAGATTGTCCGTTTACGAGGACTGATTCAATGACGGGAGGATGAGAAACGTTTCCGGTCCTCTGCTCCTTCCGGGGTGACGATTTTGTCCGCAGACAGGCAGCATGTTGGGGAGGAGGTATGCGCTTGCACTCTTTAGTGTTGTGATTGTTCAAGTGACAGTACTTGCACCATTTATCTCCCTGTCTCTGGTGTGGCGCAACATTTTTCTTGTTTTGCTCTTTGTAGTTATCTTGTTTTGCGTGCTGTTTATGCGAGATGTGTGGTCCTTTGCTTTGTTGATCTGGTTGGGAGCGAGCAGGTTGCTTTGGCGCCTGATCCGAAATCTTCTTTCTGGTTCCTTGAGACTCCATGAGAGCATTTTGGAACTGCTCTGCCAGTGTAAGAATATTTTCTAACCGGTCAGCGCCGTTTTCAGTGAGAAATCTATGCATTTCCACTGACATAGACTCTTTTAGTTGCTCTATCACAATCAGCTCTTTCAACCCGTCATAGTTCTCGGTAAAGTTTCCCAGTGTACACCACTTCACTAGGTAGTCTTCAATACGGGCTGCAAACTGTGAGAAGGTCTCTCCGGCCTCCTTCCTAGAACCTCGAAATTTTTCCGGTAAGCCTCTGAATGAAGCTCGTACCTCACCAAGAGAGGTTTTTTTAATGTCTGATAGTCATCTTGCTCTCCGACCGGAAGTTTATTAAAAACTTCGAAGGCGGCTCCTCTTAGGCCCTGGGAAAGTTTCAAGTTCCACTTCCGTTCTTCAAGTCCAAACCCTGTTGCAAAGCGCTCGAAGCGGTCTAAAAAGGCGTCCATGGTATCGTTCCTTTCTGAAAAAGGTTCCAGTGGAAAGTTCATGGCATTGGGTGGCGCAGGTTGCGAAGTAGGCACACCATCTGAGCGGGGTGAGTACCCTCCATCAAAGTTGGAAGCCGCTGAACTTTTTGCCAGCTCTATCTGATTGGTCTGTCCCTGGATTTCCAGTTGCTTCATCTTAAGTGCATGCTCTGCTGCTTCTTTCTGCTCCACTGCTTCTGCTGCGGCTTTCTGCTCTGCTGCTTCTGCTGTGGCTTTCCGCTCCACGGCTTCTGCTGCAGCTTTCTGCTCCGCTGCTTCTGCTGCAGCTTTCCGCTCCGCTGCTTCTGCTGCAGCTTTCTCTTTCCGCTCCACTGCTTCTGCTGCAGCCTTCTCCATTGTAAGTTTCTGCATTTCCATCTCTCTTTCATGGAGTTTATCAGTCTCCTCGCTTACATATTTCATCAGGTCTTTTCCACTTAACCCGAATTCACGCCCTGCCTCCATTAAACTAGCTCTAATTTTTGCGGCATCTGCCATGATATGCAGTATGGGTTCGCGAAGGGAAAAATTGGCAGTGACCTCCAAACAAATTGTTTAGACTCGCACAAGTAATTATCTCTTTAAAACCAGCTAGGTTTAAATTAGTAATCAAGTTCAAATAGTTCTTAAAAAAATCACTCATTCAGCGTATTCTGAAAAATTATGTAACAGATTATCTCGAAGTTTCTATGAAAAATTTGCTAAATTTTTATGATAAAAATTTTCCCAGCAGTTACAGAAAAAGATAAAAAAATCAGTACCCTACAGTATCCTCTGTTCTCAAAAAGTGCTTACTCTGTCAATTTGACACTTAATTTAAAAGTATCACTCGTGCTTTAGAGATATAAATTATCCCCCTTATGAAATAGACAAATATAGTAAGAGTCAGTCTAGAAGGTAATCCCTCAAAATGCCAACAAATTTTGCAATTATCGCAACTGTATAGCAGGGATGAAAATGTGATTTATCACACTTCTAAGTCCGGGTTCACTAATCCCAAGACGAGTCCACAATTTTCATGTGGTGAGTCACTGGGGCAACTACGACAGTAGTTTTTGCCAGGAATAGTCTATGAGATATTAGATATTATAAGGTCTCTAGAAATTGGCTCGTTAAGAAAGAATAAAGACCTATTCGAGATAGGGACAAGAAGACAGAAATGCGAATGCTGTCCACTAGACAGTGTTTTCTAATTAATTATGGAAAGCGTTCTGTTTCCCCACGACCTTAGCTTCTGCCCTTAGATCCCGTAAAGAGAAAGCCCCCAACCTCATCTGAGTAGAGAAAGGTTCCTATAGGTGAATATGTAACACCGACAGCACGAGTGATACGTTAACAAACTAGATAATGATCAAACGATCGTTGGGTTTATTAATGAAATATCCACACATATAGGGTTAGTAATGGTTAGAACGTGATGATGGTGAAAGACGATCCACACAAAACACACAGATGAGATAATAAAATTGCAGTTAATTAAGTAATAGTTAATTAATAATGACCTGGTGTAAAGTGAAATGATGATGTGATATGATACGTGTTACCAAAATGGTGAGTAATCTACACAGTCCATGTGTCTCTAAATGCTTCGCATTGATATGACGATTCACATGTATGCATACACTGTCCCAAGTTGTTATACGTTATGTCGAGTGGGGTATCTCTAAGTCGAGGACGTTCTGATGAATACTGTTGTCGTACAGAGAACGCTGATGAGATATCTATGTATTTTCCTTCACTGTTTGAGTATATCTCTGTAGTGTTTATCAACAGTTAATAGCTGTCATATGAACAAAAGGTCTGTTGTCTAATCTCCCGAGGGTACTGGCCAGACTGGATATCTTCACGAAATGTTAGTGACATGTAGACTCATAATCTTGCATATGTAGTCGTGATGCATAAAATATACTTTAGAGTCCGCTTCATAGAATGCGCTTAAGAGTGTGTTGCACTTGCTATAAATATGCGATTCCTCTTTTGAGCTCTTTTGCTTGACTTCAGATAATAATGATCTTTCGAGTGATTTGAATTTATGATGACTCTGTATTGAACTTGTGATAACGATGTATTGAACTTGTGATAACTCTGTATTGAACTTGTGATAACTCTGTATTGATGTAGTAAAATCTGCGAGAATAATCGCTCATTTCAGTAAGATTTTAGTCATAAAATGATAATAAATAACCTAGCCCGCATGTGTCTGACGGTTGGCATCTTCGACGCCAGCAACACTGCCTCTTGTGCAGTGCTAAAGCCCATAGAACGATCCCACGGTAAAAATCTAACGCGTTTTAGTTTCGGTTTCGAAAACGTACTACTAATATTTAACATTTTGCCAGATCTGCTGCATACACAATGCAGCCTAGCCTTATAATTAACGATTTGTTAGAAATGTAACGCCAAACTGCTGTCTGAAGTAACGTAATCTGTCAACAGTAACGCAAAATTTGTAGTCTTTTGGACTTTTTCTAAGTTGCAATAACGAGACGACTGTAATACATTAACGCAAAATGCTACCAACGCATGCCAAAACCCGCGTCGTTCTGCACGCGAGACTAATAGTATATACACGATGTGGCAAAGCCAACAGAGGCAAACACGCAGACAATTTTATTTCCTCCTCGCGGTAGTATTACTGACGTCACTAAAACAAGTAGTTATTTGAAAAATACAGGCTAGCGAGAGATGAGAAAGGGAAGAAAGATGGCCGTCTTGTGTAAAATTTTTATTTGACGATTGCCGGTGACAAAATTTAAAATCTAAACCATAATGAAACTGACCATAAAAATCATATGGTAGTATAGCTTGAAGTCCACTGAGCAAGAATATGTTTTAAATAATATGATAGTACAGGTATTAGCCAAGTTATTGAGAAAATACTAAATGTCTACGGACGCGCGACCAGACAGACTGTTGTTCCTGCTTGTTTTTTTTCATAACGTTAGTGGGGACGGCAGCTTAGAAAAGAGGCATTGGGTAAAAAGAGTATAGGATGGAAAGGGGAACGGTAGGAAAAATGTAATCCAAAACGAAACTTCTTTTTGTATTGGCATAACTAAAGCAGGCTGGCCAATCGACTACCAGACGCAGAGTTTGTTTGGAATTATTTTTGTTTTTCAAAAACTACATTTGAATTCTGGTAGTCGCAAGCTTTCGATTGGCCAGTGCTAATAAATATTAGCAAAAGGCTTTCACTATTCATTGCCAGTTGAACAAAACTTTTCATTCAAATACGCTGAGATCAGCTGTGTTAATTGTAAAATTAAATAAAGAAGTCTTCACAGTCTGGACAGTGCAGAAGAAACTGAGGCCATTTCTTTGCAAGTCAGCGTCATTTGTTTATATTTCTTGATATTTGTGGTAAGAATGCTTTATGAATTATTATGTTTAATCCCACTGCCAACGTTAGATACTGCTATTGGGAAAAGTGAAGGACATGCCTTAAGTAGACATTGTTGAGTCCTCACATTGAACTGTATCTAACTGATGTATGTTGTCATGATTGTGTTTTAATATTATTGCATTAGAATATATTAGTAAGCCTCCGTGTTCCATGAACACTGTTCAACATGCCTGAAGAATTTATATTTAAAAAAGAAAAGAAGAGAAAATCATACAAAAGGAAATGTGGTTACTCCACATTATTTTATTGAGGAAAACTATGTAAACGTACAGTGGCGTATCTGCCATACGGACCTGAGGTGTGAGTCATGTAAAATTAGGAGCGAGTGCACCTGTAATGCACGCGAGGCTGACCCCATAGCACCGTAGGAAAATAATAAACATAAGTGATCAGATATAAAAGGCCAGGGTGTCCTTTTGTTGCAGAGGTTTTATTTCCTGTTGCCAGCCGGTAACAGGAAACCTGCTGAGTGAGAATAAAGCCATCAAGTCTCCGACCATTCGTTTATGCTGTCAAAAGAAAACGGGGGGAGTTTGGGCATTTTGCGAGATTGAGATTTTCTGCAACTTCATACTGTATTATCATTCTTCAAGGAATCCCAGGTGATGTGTTAAGCATCTGGGTATATCTGACACTTTCGATTAATAAACACTGGTATTTCAAATCATACTCAGGAAGTTTATGGGGTATGATGAAACTACAGCCCCTCATACACAGTGACTCTCCCTCTTAGATGAATAAAGTGTAAGCTGTGAACATTCCAACAGGAAAGATATATATTGACTGTTTAGTTAGTGGACAAAGAGTCCAGATATTTTAGTTGATCTTTTCTGTAAACTATCTTGTCTTCATTTTTAAAGACCTGTCCAAAAGATATGGCTGGACAGGCAGATTAAATTGTACAGAAAAAATATTCATTTTTAAAGAAAAACTTAACCACTGGTTTTATTCACTTCCTCATAGAAAATTAAAGTGTTTTGTGTTGTGTATCATCATTTCATTTCTCCCCTAGACACTAGGTACATCATACACCAGACACTAGAGCCAAAATAGTGACCGTGTGAGATCTAGGGAGGTAGCGTTAGGTTCCCTGCATAGAATTCATCATCATCATTTATAGAGTCAGGGGCCTACATGTGCTTGAACTCACACGGTTAATACATACACGGATTTCATTCTTTTAGGATACCATCATAACCTCCCCAGCAAATCAAACTTTGCTACAATTGAACTTGTGAGCCAGCAGTATATGGTGACGAAAAATGCTGCGTCCACCTTCTGACTTGTGGGTGAGACAATATTCCTTTTTAATTGAGGAATGAAAGATGTCCTATGGCGAATTCTGCTAGCCAAATGTCCGTTTTTGATAACTTATTTCTGGTTAGACGTCAGACACGTTGCGTGTAGACTCAGACTTCTGATGAACTGAAGACACACATGTGAAAAACTTACGAAGTCTTCGTAAGTTTTTCACATTTAACATCACAATTGAGGAATGAAAGATGTCCTATGGCGAATTCTGCTAGCCAAATGTCCGTTTTTGATAACTTATTTCTGGTTAGACGTCAGACACGTTGCGTGTAGACTCAGACTTCTGATGAACTGAAGACACACAAAAGTCTTCGTAAGTTTTTCACATTTAACATCACTGGTTGACTTTCATTTAAACTACTGCTTATTATTCATCTCTCTCTCTGAGTTCAATTCTAATGATGTTAAATATCTTGTGCATGAGAGTGTGTGCGCATGGAAGACTGTGATGATGATGAAGGTGAAGTATGAACTATTAATTACCTCCTATCATCCTATCCTCTTCTAGGAAAATCTTCTGATTTTATTAATCAGTTATGCCAAGTATGCCAGGTATATTTGTGTATGTACCTGCAAGGATACTTGGAGAGGAGATGGGCACCGCCAAGCAAACCTCTTGCCCACTGAAATGTTATGATGGAAAGTCAACTCAGTAATAATTTGCCGGATCGGCCGATGCCCGGATTAACAACGACTGCGCTCTCATTGCCCCTTGAGAGTGATAAGTCAGCGAATGGGGTACAAACACCTGTTTTGAAACTTCCAAGAGAAAATTTTGTTGTTGGAACTTGGAATGTACGCACGCTATATGCGTGTGGAAAAGTCAAAGAACTAACACATGAACTTGTTAGATACTCGTGGGACATCCTGGGCCTAGCAGAAGTCAGATGGACAGGATTAGGTGAATCAATAACGGATGATGGTCACAAAATTTGGTTTAGTGGAGATGAGTCTAAACATCAGCATGGAGTAGGTTTTATCGTACACAAAGATAGATTGAACTCTGTCATCAGCTGCACCCCAGTAAATAGGCTTATCACCATTCGTATTGCAGCACATCCAAAGAACATCTCCATCATACAGGTATATGCCCCCACTACTGACTATGAGGATGAGACAATTGATACATTTTATGACAATCTGGATGAAGCAATTAAGAAAATTCCAAAGAAAGATCTTCTCATCGTGCTAGGTGATTGGAATGCTAAAATAGGGCCAGATGCATACGGTCACTGGGCTGGCACAGTGGGGAAATTTGGGACAGGAGAAACCAACGATCGAGGACTAAGGCTACTAGAATTTGCCAGCAACTATAAACTAACCCTTGCAAATACACTATTTCCTCATAAGTTATCAAGAAGAACAACGTGGCATGCCCCAAAAACTGACATACATGGCCAAATTGATTTTATTCTTGTATCCAAAAGATTCAAGTCCAGCATTAATAAAGCCAAGACTAGGACTTTTCCTGGCGCCGACATTGGTAGTGATCACGACATGGTATTGATGACGCTCAAGCTTAAACTCAAAAAGAACTATAATCAAAATAGATTTTCTCAGTTAAGATTCAATTTAGACAAACTGAAAGATCCAGAAATCGCGGGAATCTTTGAGGCAACTGTTGGAGGAAAATTCGCAGCTCTCAACTTTTTGGAGGATGATATCAACTCAATCACTGAGAACATGAAAGACGTGCTCATTGAATCAGCAACAGAAATACTTGGTAAAAGAAAGAAAATAAACAAACCATGGGTTACAGATGACATTCTGAAGTTATGTGATACACGGCGGGAAATGAAAAAGGTTAAGAAAGAGGGTCCTGAAGCAGCATGGCAATACAGTATGGTGAATAAAAATATTAGAAAGAAAATGAAACAGGCCAAAGAAAAATGGGTAGCTGATCAACGTGAGTCCATTAATACGGGGCTAATAAAAGGTAACAGCAAGGCAGCTTTTGACACATTAAGAAGACTATCAAAACCCCAACAGCCCAGGGTAACTGTCATAGAAGATAGCAATGGGGCTCTGCTCAATGAAAAAACAGCTGTAATGAGAAGGTGGACAGAATATTGTAAAGAATTATATAACTGTAAACTTGACACTGACTTAGGCATATTAAACAACATTAAGTGCGAAAACAGGGAACTCGGAAATGCAGCAATACTACGGGAAGAAGTGGAAGAGGCTATATGTTCGATGAAAGGAGGGAAGTCACCGGGTGTGGATAATATACCAGCAGAGCTCTTGAAATATGGAGGACCAGATATAGTAAAAATCATGACAACAATTTGCCAGAAGATATGGAGCACAAAAAAATGGCCAAAAGAATGGACGCAGTCATTAGTAATACCGCTTCCAAAGAAAGGAAATCTAAAAATGTGCAAGAACTACAGAACCATTAGCCTTATTAGTCATCCAAGTAAAGTGATGTTAAGGATACTTTTGAACAGAATAAAACAGAAATCAGAAGAAATCTTGTCAGAGGAACAGGCTGGCTTTAGACCAAAAAGAAGTACCTCAGAACAAATCTTCAATATTAGATTACTGATCGAAAAACATCTCCAGCATCAACATGATTTATACCATAACTTCATCGATTTCATAAAAGCCTTCGATCGAGTCTGGCATGAAGGCTTATGGCAAATAATGAGAAAATTCAATTTTGATACCAACATCATAGATATCATTGAAGCACTATACAAGGACGCAAGCAGTGCTGTTTTTGCAAGCAACGACATTGGAGAATTTTTCAAAACAACTGTAGGAGTTCGCCAGGGATGCATCCTGTCACCAGTGCTCTTTAATATATATCTAGAACATATTATGCAGGAGGCTCTCTACGATTATAAATCAACCATATCGATTGGAAGCCGCCCTCTGTGTAATCTACGTTTTGCTGATGATATTGATCTGATAGCTGGAACAGAATCAGAACTTCAAGATCTTACCTCTAGACTGGAGAAAGTAACAAGAACGTATGGGATGGAAATTAATATAGAAAAAAGCAAGATATTGGTGAATAGCCATAAGAAACATGTTCCGACCAATATTACGTTAAATGGGCAAACGTTAGAAGAAGTTAACACCTTTAAATATCTCGGGTCCACTATATGTAGTGATGGAAGATCAAGTAAAGAAATCAAGACAAGACTTGAGATGGCCTCAGCTGCCATGACAAGGTTGAATGTGATCTGGAAAAGTAACATCAGTTTTCCTGTGAAGATCAAACTATACAAATCACTTGTATTATCTATTCTCTTGTATGGGTGTGAGGGCTGGACACTCACTGCAGATACGGAGCGAAGGATTCAGGCTTTTGAGCATAAATGTTATAGAAGAATTTTGCGCATTTGCTATAAAGAGCACAAAACAAATGTATATGTTAGAGAGAAGATAAACACCTATGCAGGCCACCAAGAACCACTTTTGTCAATAGTGAAACGTCAAAAGCTTGCCTGGTTTGGGCATGTAACTCGTCATGACTCCCTTTCGAAAACGATCCTCCAGGGAACAGTCGAAGGTAAACGGAGAAGAGGAAGGCAAAGAAAACCTGGGCTGATAACATCAAAGAATGGGCAGGACACGGTTTTTCCACACTTGTACGCATTGCTGAGAATAGAGAGCAGTGGAGGACCATGTCTGCTGATGCTTCCACCATGGCACCCCTACGACCCATGACGGGTTATGGGTTGAGATGAGATGATGCCAAGAATTATTTGAAACTTTATCTTTCGCCCATTTCAGCTGTGAGGTTAAAATAAACAAAAATTAAGAAAATGTATTAATAATCTGTATAAGATCTACTAACCTTCTTTTCCCTTCGCAAAATCCTTTAAGAACACAATTCATCACAGAACTGAATTATATCCACTCTGAATAAACACGTGTATTAGGCTAGGCGTTTTTGGGATTGTGTCTGCCTCACAATATAAAAACTGAACTGCTTCACTCTAGTAGATTATGCGGTATTATATATTTCTGAAAGTCACCTGGCCAAGCTGGGCGTCCAATGTGGTAACCTAACGCTTGTCTGAACAGCAGCCGACCAAAGATAACACCATTACAGCATGAGACGTTTTCACCTGGCCAAGCTGGGAGTCCAATATTGTGACCCAGGTTTTTCCCTTGTGATTGGGATGACCAGATGTGTTCTCACCAGATTTATCACGATGCAATGTGGGCTTCAAACGATAATGTCAGGCATGGGGACTCAATCAAAGGACTTTTATTTCCCCCGATGAAAGAACAAATGTGGTTCTCTAGATACTGGTCTCGAGTAATCACAACGATGAAATAGCAAATGTGGATCGCAAACGTTGCATGAAAGAGCAAATGTCGGAGAAAATACAATACGAAAGATGTAGGAAAAGATAGAGCAATAAGGCCTTTGCGCTCGTTTATCACACGGAGCAAGCAAGAGGACATGCACACCATCATAGCTGGCAGACGCTGGAGCTGGGTTGGCCATGTCCTCAGAAGAGACCCCGATGCCATCACAAGAACAGCTATGCTATGGACCCCTGAAGGAAAACGAAAGAGAAGCCGACCAAAAACAACTTGGCGGAGGACTGTGGAGGCTGAGATGCAAAGAATGAACCAGAGTTGGGGCACTGTACGAAGGATGGCCGCCGACCGAGCAAAGTGGAATCAATTTGTTGTTGCCCTACAAGACGCCACCAGGCGTAATGACCACTGACTGCTTTGACGGTCGGCGGCTAAGGATCAAAGAAGAAAGAAGATCTAGTATACTAGTAAGAAACCCGTCAAAACTGACGGGTTTTTAATTATCGTTTGATCTTTCTGTTACAAGACGGCACTATTTCTACTTTGGTCATTTTATTAAAGGTCACCGTCATCAGATCTTTGTAGTAAAAATTATATGGATGCATTAAATATGAAGTCATGGGGCAACCTTCCTAACTGACATAGGCAGAAGTGATATTGATCTAATGGACCGTGTGACGTACGTCTAGTTTGACTAGTGAATTTTCCCTGATATGATGGATGATTTAAAGGGACCTTTAGCTTTTCATAACATTAGAACCCCTGAACATTTGTTGTAACTTTTCGTTTGCCAGAACGCATTCCACCGGGACTCATGTAGGATACAGCGACGAGATCAAAGAGACAGACCGAGGGATCTTAGGGGAGACTATCGGCGCTATCAAAGACAGTAGTTTTCCCTGATACGAGACGCAGTTGCTTGCCGCTAATTTCGCGTCTCGGTGTCAATCGAGGAACCGAGCGAACGGGGGAAAGCGAAACGGGCAGCAGCGAGCGGATACGAAGACCAGGGGCGGCTTCTTCTCTTGATTTGGCGGTCAGATCCCCTAAAGTTCGTGAGATCAAATAAGTTGTCAAGTTTATCATGTCCCACTCAACTTACATTTCATTTTAGCTAAATAGACCATGTAGAACTAGACACGTTATCACTCGCTGGCCAGACCTTTACAGAAGCACTAGCTTTATTGAAATCTTGTTATAGATTTTCCCCTGGATTTTATATATATTTGCAGTGATTTCTAATTCTGTGCAAAGCGGTAAAATATATATTGTGTAAAGTGATCAGTGGTCTAGTCATTCTATTTCAAGGGATTTTGTGTTAATTTAAATCTATTTAATTAAACCATCTCAAGAGTTCCAGTTTTAAATATAATGATCTATCTATTATATTATTTCAAAAGATAATAGATGCTTAAATTAACTTTTAAAGTCGCGAAGGAATTTATAATTAATAAATTCAGTTGAGTCCGAGTTTTATAGATGTGTGTTTTTAACCACTAGAATTCGCGCAGTGTTTATTAAATACATAATTAAATACGCGAGCATATATATAATAGGCTTAACGGGAAATTCATCGCGCTTTAGAAGGTTATTTGTTTTCGGTATATTACATGTCTTTTTTTTCTTTCATACAGAGTAATCGTAACCTGTGCGATCCCAGCATTAAGAAAGCAATAAAGAAATCAATCTAAGCAAAGCAAAGCATAAACAGTGTGTAGAGTTCCCCTGACGCAGAACTTGTTGAGACTGTGTAAATTTTTAATCTTTGAGGCGATTCTATGTTTGGAATTCCGCTATCTAACTTATAGCAAAGAAAGCACACCCAAAGACAAATTTAACGCACCATCAAACAACTTAAGTCGTGACGGGAAGAAGAACACTGGCCCGAGCTTTGTTAGTTTACTGACACAGAGAGATAATTCATAATTTCCTGAACAGTGATGTGACTAGTTTTCTCACTGGACTTAAACCATACCTCACGGATAAAGTGTACCAGCACGCGTAAGAATTTTATTATCAGCGGCATAGTCAAATAGACCACACCATCCTCACCCCGGTATCAGAGACCGTGCCCTCCCACAGAAACTGTTATTAAGAAAAGAGACACAACTACAGATTCATTTTCCAGCGATTACGGGATCCTTTTATGTGCTGACCGCCTACCCGATAATCTGGGGCTAGAACTTGAACAAACACTCATACATTTAGTTGAGGTGTAACTGCTGGTGTGTTATTCTATGGAGTGCAAGATTTTTTCACAATCGGTAAGTGAGAGCAAGATGAGTGAAGGCCTTTGCTAGCGCGTGTATGAATGACAGGAAATTAATTCTTTTGTGTGACCATTTTGTTAACTTGCTTACCTGGTAACATATATCTTTTCTGTATACCCTACATTGTTCCTTTAAGTGGGATAGTTGATAATTTGTTAACTCTGTTTAAAACCACCTCCTTTCCATTTGCTTAGTAAAGGGAAGAACAGCTGGGAAGAACAGGTTTTTTTTTCTATCACTTATACCTAACTTGGTAACACCTCTTTCAGAGTAATTAACTTTACTGTTAGGTTAACGTACCCGTGTTCCTGATATTATCTATCTCTGGACTGGGTTTGTCCTTGTCTAATGAGCGGGAAGGGCTTAGTCGATACCAATCTTCTTCACCCCCTCCCAAACTTGTTATTTGCATTTTATGTACTTATGATAATTTATGTAATATCTGATATTTTTAGTGATGGATGTTTAAAGTGAATAAAATCACCTAAACTCATTTAGTTCTGTGTGTTGGATATACCCAAAGCCCAACTTTTCCCCTATTCGTTTATTATAGTTTGTATCAACGTCGTGTGTGTGTTTGAAAACACCAAATCGGTGAGCGCGCAGATGCGAGTCTGGAAAACTGGCAAATAATTGTTTGACCAGGAGAGTGAAAGAGAAGATTGAGAGACACGATTTGTCGTAAATAAGTCTGTCTTTACTCTCCTCCAGCACGCTGTGAAGTAACTATTAAATCTCTACATTTTCTATCACTGAGCTTTCCATCATCATTTTCCACTCTAAACCGGACCACTATTTCTACGACTCTTTTCTCTCAAAATAAATTTACGACAGACCGGAAATTGAGTAATTAACTAATAGTTTTTTTTATGACAACATTTCTCGTAAATTTTCCTGTATCTTTTAAAATCTTGCCTGGTAGACTGTGTCCTGGATATATACTTTAAGATTGGTTGGGTTCCTTCCTCTCGTGAGCGCTACATGAAGTTGGCCATGAGCAAAGACTGGTTCTGGTAGGATATAAACCTACAGGATCAAACGATTGTCCATGCGCTTTGTTGACTGTCGTGGCTAAAGCCTAAATCACAGGAAACTGACGACGTCTCAAGATGAATGGAAGGGCAGTATCGCTTGGCTCTAACGTGATGCTTTACCTACTTGTTTACTAATTGTCCATGACGAACTTTCATGTGTCAAGAATGAAGAACTCTCTGTCGTACTTCCACTGACAAAGAGTTGTTTCATAAAATACATTTCATTTTATATAATGCTGCTTTCATTTCATAGAATGCTGCTTCTGCCTCTTATAATACATATGACTTTTAAGAAATGAAAGGCACTGAAAACAAAATATATACTAATTATAACCCATCAGAGCTTGAACGGGATATTTCTCAGCATCAAATCAAACACAGAAACAATAATATTCTACTCTTCACTAATGAGATACAATAACATGCCCAGGTATTTGAATCCATTGACTGTTTTTTAAAACGGTTTCATTTACGTTGATACTGAAGAATATTAACAAGAAAAGCGCGCTACTTCAGGGGTCATACAATTTAGTACAATGGTAATAAGCGCACAACTTTAACGTAATTTTCACACTGGAACTGGGAAACAGTTAATGCTGGCTTTTTTTTCATGGACCTAATTTACTTTCTATCAAAGGGAAACAATTAAGCGACAAATTAGAAATAATAACAATAAAATATATTGTACATTTTTACACTTTAATATGTTTTTTTTTTTAATCTATTATTTAAAATACCACTGCAACTTTGGTGGGAAAAGATGCGCGCTATATTATGCGTCGTGCAATTTGTGCAAAGTCTAATAGCGCACGACGTTTATATAATTTCCAGAGTGCAAGAAAAAATATTGTGGGACAGGACAGGATAGGACAGGACAGGAAATGACATGACATTCTTAGAGAATTATATAATGTAACTAGCAATAACCCGTCAATAATGACGGAAGTAAATAAAAAACTGTAATATATTTTTTAAATATTTTTTAATTCGATATAAAAGTTCTTTGATGACAACATTTTTTGTGAAAGTGCGTGGATTTGTTTCAAAGAATGTTCCCTGATAAAAAGTGTTTTTAACAAAAACTTTCAAGTTTTCATGATTTGTTCCTCGGGTGAGGGCGACATAGAGCTTGCAGTGCCCGAAAACAGGTTCAGGAAGGAAAACTCCTACGTGATCAAAAGATTGTCCTTGCGCCTTATTGATCGTCATTGCAAATGCTAAAATCACTGGCAATTGACATTTTGATCCATAATAATGGTCTGCAATACTTTAAATTAAAATTTTGTCTTGAAGAAACAATCAAAAACTTACATTTTAAGGTTATTTTTAACAAAATGATGAGTTAAATCCGTTTCCGGACTGAAACTGGGTTCTACACCGACTTATCTTCGTTGAGTGTTACTATTTTCGGGAGAATACATATAAGGGAAACAATAGAATTAATGTGTAACTTTCAACCACAGTTGCATCCCTTAGATGTGACCGACGTACAAATGGCGAGAATTATGGATTTTGATGATAATTATTTACTATGGATTTTTTTTAAAAATTACATTTTACCTTCTTTGAGTGAGGCGCGTCCTGTTCTACCATAGACAATGTGCCCGTCGGTTATATTAGGGCGTATGTTCAAATATTAAAGACCTTGCGGTCAGGAATACGTTTATGGTGTGGTTACTTGTCCATACTTGCTGATGTTTTGTCGGCTTTAAGTTTCAACAGCAGCGGTTCTCAACCTGGAGTACGTGTACCCCCAAGATGAAAAAAAGGGGGGGGGGGTATAAGAAGATACTGTGAACAGAATTTCGGGGAATATATTGTAAATAACTATATTATCCTACTGAAATATTCCAAAACTAATAGTGTTAAGTGAAAACAGTTGGCAACTGGAGACGGAATTGCGGAGTCCTGTTTTAAATTAAACCCAAAGCAAAGGGGGAAAAAACTGGAGGCTTAACTTCATATGCGAGTATCTCTTTAAAAAAAGAAAAACAAACTATACCAAGATAAAACTGTTGGTTGGCAAGAAAATGAATGAATGTTCTCACTAATTTATTGAACTCTGGTAAACATTTATCAACTTTATGATAATAAAATGTTATGTATCGAATACAGATTTCTATATGAAAAATTAATTAATCTATTTTTTTATTAAATGTGCTTATGCACGGCAAACTAGAATTTATTTCCTCTCATTTTGAATAGGGGGGTACAGGAAGGTTTACTTAAAGCCAAGGGGGTATAGGGACCAAAACAGGTTGGAAACCCCTGTTCAACAAGCCATGAACGGACAAATGGGCGAACACAGAATTCCGGTAATGTGCGGCGTGTGTAGCAACGAAATCATCATTACTGCCCTGTAAATTCAAAAGGAGAATACGCCAACAATGGGATAGCCGGGTGATGCGTGATGCCATATGATGATGGATGGTATCCGCATGTCTGGTTTTGTGTAGTGTGTAGATGTGTTCAGTCAAAACAATGTTCATACAACAATAACAGGGCAATCCACATAGGACGTCAGTAAACTCACGACGTATAAAGTCAATGAGTCTTGAAACAGCCGTTGACGTTTTTCTTCATTATTTATTGTGGACGCCACAGTGACAAAATGGTTACGCAAATGTGTAGGCACATCAAACAGTCATTATCACAGCAACATTCAATACAGCAATAAACGGTAGACAGCATTACAATGATGAGTCAGATGCATGTTATATTTCATAGTGCTGTAAATGTAGTCAGGTGGAAAACTCCATCCTTTTCTATAACAGCCAGGAGATAACCAGATGTATGAGATCAGTTCACTCTCCTTAGTTTGACTTCAGCAAGACAGACACGTCTGCCGAAGTATAAATAATGTCCTCAAGAATATCCTCTAGATAATAAAGGTTTTCTAAACCTAGTTCATTTAACAAAGTAGCAAGTAATGGTCCTTGGTACATGCATCAACCGATGCAGTACAATGCAGCGACATGTGAGCTGGGAAAAAACATCTCGTGACGACGACTTTCGGAGACAGGCTATGAATCGAAATCGCTCACGACCCAAAATCGATAGAGTTAATGAAAAAGTCAATTTACCTTGCTTTCATGAAATACACAGAAATATCACGCCTCCCGACATGTGGGAAAACACTAGAGGTATTATCTCGACTAAACGAAATATCCATAAGAGGACTACACATCCCTGACAGAACAAAAATAGCGGAGATCCCCTCTTCAACGAGGCATCTCTTTCGCCATTCCAAATCGCTCACTCCCACTAGTGGTGGGCGGAAACCGATCGACAAACAACAAGACAAGTCATGCGCAGTCCAGCGCAAAAATGACCACAGCTCAAAAGTTAACTGCATTCGATACCAACGCGAGAAGACAAATGCTTACCGAGAAAAGTGACTATAAATTACAAGCAGTTGTTGCCCTTGCGTTATAAAACAGACACTGAAATAAAACGATGTTGCGAGAATTTATCACGCAACATATCACCACCTCCTCCCGATAAAAAAAAAATGTGGAACATATTTTTTTTTCAATATCAAAGAGCAAGCGATAAGCGGCTCAAAACGCACGAATTATGCGCTGATAATTAATTAAATTGCCAAACAATAGGCTAATTATAGAGTGTCTGGTGAGGATATACCTCAACAGAAAAATAAATATGTCTCAAAAAAATATTCACATCGGGGAGGTGTCACCAACACACATCACGTTAGCATGTAAACACAATATACGTATGCAAGTTACTATAATCATCATTAAACAGCATACTCTAATATTGTCTTTAAAAATGGATGTACAAATCTGATAGGAAAATTTAAATAGTACATTCTTTGACATGTAATGACATAAGTACATAGTAAAGTTAAACTACATGACGATCCAGGACATATGCTCTGGTATTCCGAGGGTAAGTACACAATCTAGAACTCGTAAGGTAAGTCCTCAGCTCAACAATGACATTCTGAGAAAGTACAAGCAATATAATGCTAATTAATAACTAATATGCTTCATCAGGTACAATACATTATTAATAATTGTGGCTGTTTAGTAAACTAACGGCCCTTATATTAACTACTCAGTCCTCCTCTATCATCTTAAAAACGAACAGAAGAAGATGACAACAAAGCACGATAGTGTGTACATATAAAGTAAGTACAGATGTGCTAACCTATTGTAGTAATATAGGTGTGTTATGACTCTGTAATATATAGGAATATAGGACAGAAGTATTAGTTGGAGTCATGTGGGCATCTAGACAAAATGTCAGCCATCACATTATCAGCACCACGGATAGCTCGTACCGTGAAGTGAAAAGGTTGAAGAGCTATAGCATATCGAGTGGATCTCGAACTCTTCAAATTCTTAGTCTGAATAGCTGTAAGAGCTCTCTGATCAGTCTCTAGAATGAAATGTGCGCCCAGGAGGAATCTTTGTAGCTTTAGAATTGACCAAACCATCGCTAACAACTCACGGTCTAAAACCGAGTAGTTCCTCTCTGCCGCATTTAGTTTTCTAGAAATGTACATAACAGGATGCAGAGTATTTGCATATTCTTGCATCAGTGCTGCTCCAATCCCAGTGGATGAAGCATCACTCCGAAGAACAAAAGTCCTATCAAGAGTAGGTAATCTTAAGATGGGAGGAGAAGAAAATATATTCTTGATTTGGTCTAGTGAAGATTGGCATTCTTCAGACCAACGGACCAGATTAGGCGAACCTTTCTTCAACAATGTTGAGAGAGGTGCCATGATCGAAGATAAATTTGGAATAAATCTCCCATAAAATTGAATTAAACCTAAGAGACTCCTAACTTGTTTCTTCGTTTTAGGAACAGAGATGTTCAGTATTTTGGAAGTATTGTGGTCTTCTGTCTTCAAGAGACCATGACCAACACGATGACCCAGGAAAGAGATTTCACCAAAACCAACAAAAGCTTTAGAAGGTTTTGCTGTCAAATTATTCTCACGTAGAGTGGACAGTAAGTCATATAACCCTAAATAGTGATCTTCCCAGGTATCACTGAAGAGACAGATGTCATCTAAGTATGCGATGACATCCGAACGATGTGACAGAATTCGACGCATCATGCGAACGAAAGTGGCAGGGGCGTTCATGAGACCAAAAGGCATAACATTCCATTGAAATAGACCCCTAGGTGTAGAAAAAGCAGTAAGAGGTTTGGCATGCTCTGCTAAAGGCACTTGCCAATAACCTTTAGACAAGTCAAGTTTAGTGAAGAATCTAGAATTAGAAAGTCTAATCAGTAGATCTTCTAACAAAGGCATCGGTTCAGCGTCGAACTTTGTGACCTGATTCAATTTGCGATAATCAACGCAAATTCGTATGTTCTTATCCTTCTTCCGGACAATAACCATGGAAGAAGAATATGGTGAAGTCGATGGTTCAATTATATTTAATTGAATCATTTCATCCAATTCCTTTTCCACTTGCGACTGAAAGTGTATAGGAATAGGATACGGCCTAACCCTAATTGGATTATTGTCGGTAAGAATTATGTCATGTTCTATGACATCTGTGTGTCCAGGAATGTCAGTGAGAACATCCTGAAATGTTTGTAACATCGACGAGACTTGTCGATGTTCGTCACCAGAAAGATTAGGAGAAACAGAAAACGTTTTTCCAAGATTCCGTGGAATGTAATGGAACCACTGGAAGGGGAAGGTTGACATCAGAGAAGGTAGCTTCCTCATCCTGAATGACAGACAGGGATGAATAATGACCGTGAGGTGCAGGAGCATCATCCGTTGCCTGGAAAATAGGCAGCAAATAGTCCGGACGTTCGTGAAATTCCGAAAGCATGTTTATGTGGAAAGTTTTATGCTTTCCATCAATATCGACCACATAGTCAACATCGGAAATCCGAGAGACTATTGCATACGGACCTTTCCATGCAATAAGAAGTCTATTTTCCCTACTGGGGAGTAGGACGAATGCTTTGTCACCTGGACAAAGTTGTCGTAGACATCTATTCTTGTTAGCAAACTGCCTTGCCTTCTCTTTAGCAATTTTGATGAAGCAGTTGCTAGCTTACATGCCTCAATGATCTTTTGTCTAAGAGCAATGACATACTCATATGAGGATTGAGTTTCATCGCTAATATCATCGGCAGTGATGAGATCGTGTAATAAAGACATAGGGCCGCGTGGACGCGCGCCAAAGACAAGTTCGAAGGGAGAAAATCCTGTGTGTTCATTAGGGACTTCTCTATAGGCAAAGAGAGCCGCGGGTAAAACCCTGTCCCAATCTTGAGGATGATCTTCAGTTATCTTACCAAGCAAAGTCTTGAGCGTTCTATTCAGACGCTCAACTAACCCATTAGACATAGGATGGTAGATAGTACTGAGAGATCGTTCAATATGTAAGGTAGACATTACCTGTGACATAGTGTCAGATATGAGTTGAGTGCCATGGTCTGACAATATTTCTCTGGGGAACCCCAAGCGAGAAAATATCAACCAAGGAGCATCTGCGATATCTGTAGTAGATATGCTCTTAAGAGGAATAGCCTCTGGCCAACGTGTGCACATATCGACACATGTAAGGATAAACTGATGTCCTCTGGCCGACTTGACCTTAAAAGGGCCAATAATATCTATGGCCATTTTCTGAAACGGCCGAATAGGAATGTCAGCAGCCTGGATAGGCGCAGCATGTCGTGGTCCTCTAGATTTGACCTCCTGACATACCTTGCATGATCGGCAGTAAATACGAATGTCCTTATTGACAAAAGGCCAAAAGAAAGCCGCAAGGACTCTCGACTTCGTACGGGCAAAACCCATATGTCCAGCACATTGCGAGTCATGAGCATGTTGTAATATTTGGACTCTCATGCTCTTGGGAACAAGAATTTGCGAATGTGCCGACGTAGTCGAATCTTGTACCATACGTACAAGTACGCCGTTTCTCATTGCAATCCAAGATTTTCTATTTGTATCCTGATTCGGATCACCTTTCTTCGCAAGAACGAAGAATTTTTTTAAAGAAGGATCTTCTTCTTGCAATTTTATGAAAGAGTCACGAGTAATTACTAAGTGACTATCTTGGCTATCAACTTCATTATCACTATTCAGTGAAGTTTCGGGTGTTTGTAGAGCTTGTGCTCTTGTAACTACTGCATTTGTAGCTTGCATGTTATTATCTTCCCAAGCAGCAATCTGCTGTGGGGTACACTCCCTAACTCCGTGAAAACGACCAATAATAAGGTCCGCAATAGGATTAGGTAAGAGACAAGCATGCACATCTCCAGTAAAGAAAGGAGTGGCAATGCGAATTACAGCAGTAGGATATTTTTCTAGAGTGCCGCCAAATGTGTCACATTTAATAACCCTTCCTGTAGCACAAGATGGATCTACAAGCGATTGTCTAACACCAATAGTGGTGCATCCGGAATCGAAAAGTAGTGAGACCGGAGTATCATTAACAAGACCCTTATGTAGAATTAAAGAACCCCTCCCGTCATGCGCAACAGCAGCAGGAAGAGCGGGAAGTGGGTGACCACAACTCAAAGTAGTTATGGTACCTGGTTCGAATAAAGTACTGCATTGGGGGCATTTGTTTGCTCTCTCAAAGTCAAAAGCAGAACTAGTGACAGCGTCAAAGTTTTTACTATCAACAACATGATTACAGGCTCCCTCAGTTTCCTGTTGTACAGCATTAGCCTGCTGATATCTCTTTTTTTTGTGTTGAGATCTACCCCGACTATTATTACCTCTGAAGTTATCAGAGTTATTATTATCTCTGCAGTTATTATTGTCTCTATTGTAATTGTTATACTGGTTCGAATTCCAGTTTCCACGATTACTATCATGTTCACATTGATGCGAACATCTATTTGTTTGGTTCTGAGGTCTTCGGCAGGAATAACCTCTATTACCATATCCTCTTTTGAAATGCTTATAATTATTAGGGTGATAGTAACGACCACTATCAGGTTGTCTCCAATTCTTCGAAGAAGAATCACCATGAAATTGGTTTCCATGATTTTGACAGAAATTACCGCTGCCCTTTCTATCAAAATTTTGTTGGGATCTACGAGCAAAGTTTTGACCATACGGAGCTGCCGAAGCAACTGGTAAACCTTCTTTCACCTTAGAGTTACCCATGGTTATGTGTGGGTGCGCAGTTACGTATTGGCAACAGAAATCTTCCATTTCTTTTATTGTTTTAGGTTTACGTTCATGAAGGAAAGCAAGGAAAGACTCATTGACAGACGACATGACTTTGTCTCTAAGTATTAAGTCCATAAGTCCTTCATAAGTTTTTTTCCGTCTTAGATAGTTCAACCCATCGTGAGAAAGTAATGCGTATTCTTGCAATAAACTCGGAGAATTCAACTCCATTTTCAGGTAACATGTTTTTAAATTGTAGACGATAGCCGTCTTCGTTAAGCTGATATTTCTTTAACAAAGCGGCCCTGACAACCTCATAATTGCTCTTGTCAGGTTCATCCACCATATTTAATATACTTAGAGCTTTACCTGTCAGTATCCCTGATAACTGATAAACATATTTTGCTTTGTCTATGTTATGAGCTGTACATGCTTGTTCAAATCTGTCCAGATAGAACATTATGTCATCACTGGAAGGACTAAATGTTGGTAACTTAATCTTAAAAGTATCATTATTAGCCTTCCCAGAAGATGAACCCTTGTTTGAATCATTACCATTACTCATGCTCGTCAATTTCAATTTCTCCAACTCTAAAGCTAAGAGTTTTTCTTCATGTTCCATTTTTGCTTTCCTCTCATCAGACTCTCTTTGTAACTTCCTTTCTTCAGCTTGAGCCTGCATTTGAAGTCTTTCATTTTCAGCTTCTTTTTCAAGTCTTTTATTTTCAGCTTCTTTTTCAAGTCTTTTATTCTCAGCCTCTAGCTGTAGCTTTCTTTCCTCAGCTTCTGATTCCCTTTTTTGTTTTTCCATTTCCATTTGGAATCTCTTTTCATCCACCTGCATCTGCAGTTTCTTTTGTTCAGCTTCCATCTGCAGTTTCTTTTGTTCAGCTTCCATTGCTTTATCATATCGAGCAGTTGCAAATTCTTCTAACTTATCACCAGTCTTCCCAAGCAATTTACCCTGCTCAATAAAGTGCTCAAATGTAGACATGTTGTCTAACATATGAGTCCAAAACCTGAAATAATTAACTAATTTATTTCAAACCTAAGTGTAACAAGTATTAATTAAGCACTTGTATATTCACATCACATTATATTATCCCAGTCTCTGTGGGAAACAAGTCTCCAATCAAAGAACTTGTATATGAAATATCAGCACTCAATTCTTGATCATAAGTGCACTTCTCATTCAATAGTGCACGACACTATTCATCATTCATTTATCATCAGTGTAGTAGTAACAGTGCATTAGCATAGCCCATTAACTAATTACTATAACTGTAAACAATGACTATGTAAACACATGCAGAATGTAAACATTGAAAATGCAAACAATACAAACAATGTAAACAATAACAATGTAAACAATAACAAAGATCAGCAACAATACAAAAACTTTCGCAGAAATCAACTAAAAATAAAGCAGAAATTAATGAAATATCACAAAAAATGTGACGATATCTGCGATAGAATTAAACAAAATACATGACACCACAGTGTATAAACAAAAATGTTGTATGAAACTAAATTATAGACAAGAGTAGGCTAACAAATACAAACAAATCACAACAAAACTAAAGAATGTGAAATAATAACGAAAACAATATTAAAACATGTCATCACAGCTAACATAAATAGCAACAGAAGTCGCTTAGCAAATTCCAGTATCGGAAATTTGCAAACCCTACAGAAAACGCTCACAATAGACGACCTCTATGACGTGGCATAATCTAACGGAGACACCACCCAACCGAGAACCCGCTGAAATATAAACATATAAATATACAAATAACATATAGACATATAACATATAGAATGAGATGATACACAGAAGACTCAGCAGAAGTATAAGGGCACAGTTTACATACAAACAGGCCACTTAACTTAAAGGCTTCCAATCGTAGAACAGCAGAAAAACGGATGTCAATCAACGTCCTAAAGAGCGAAGCTCCAACGATGATGGCACATCTGAACTGCTTCCACTGCTAACACGATGGTACAAGAGCTTCTGAAATACTGTGTGTTGAGTTGTTTCGGCACTTGACCTTCTAATCCAAAAGTAAGTTGATGGAAATCGGTACTTGGCCTTCTTCAGAAAACAACCCGTTTCAACCGGCACTTGACCTTCTCAAAAAACGACAGCACTGGAACCTTGACAGCAGCAACTTGCTTGACTTGCGTAAAAGATAACAGCAGTCCGAGTTATCCGGCAACATGTAACAACGCCGGGTACTGTCAAATTCTTGTTTCCGTCAAAAAATTGAAATTTTGACTTTTACCGGGCAACGCCGAGTACTTTGAAAATTTTGAAGATGTTGACTGTATTGAAGAATGTTAATTTCTTGAAGGATGCTGATGAATTCTTGTTGAAAATGAAGTGGGTAAGGGACCCCGTGTTTGCTAGTACCAGAATCTAACCAGCTTATGGCCACCAAATGATGCGTGATGCCATATGATGATGGATGGTATCCGCATGTCTGGTTTTGTGTAGTGTGTAGATGTGTTCAGTCAAAACAATGTTCATACAACAATAACAGGGCAATCCACATAGGACGTCAGTAAACTCACGACGTATAAAGTCAATGAGTCTTGAAACAGCCGTTGACGTTTTTCTTCATTATTTATTGTGGACGCCACAGTGACAAAATGGTTACGCAAATGTGTAGGCACATCAAACAGTCATTATCACAGCAACATTCAATACAGCAATAAACGGTAGACAGCATTACAATGATGAGTCAGATGCATGTTATATTTCATAGTGCTGTAAATGTAGTCAGGTGGAAAACTCCATCCTTTTCTATAACAGCCAGGAGATAACCAGATGTATGAGATCAGTTCACTCTCCTTAGTTTGACTTCAGCAAGACAGACACGTCTGCCGAAGTATAAATAATGTCCTCAAGAATATCCTCTAGATAATAAAGGTTTTCTAAACCTAGTTCATTTAACAAAGTAGCAAGTAATGGTCCTTGGTACATGCATCAACCGATGCAGTACAATGCAGCGACATGTGAGCTGGGAAAAAACATCTCGTGACGACGACTTTCGGAGACAGGCTATGAATCGAAATCGCTCACGACCCAAAATCGATAGAGTTAATGAAAAAGTCAATTTACCTTGCTTTCATGAAATACACAGAAATATCACGCCTCCCGACATGTGGGAAAACACTAGAGGTATTATCTCGACTAAACGAAATATCCATAAGAGGACTACACATCCCTGACAGAACAAAAATAGCGGAGATCCCCTCTTCAACGAGGCATCTCTTTCGCCATTCCAAATCGCTCACTCCCACTAGTGGTGGGCGGAAACCGATCGACAAACAACAAGACAAGTCATGCGCAGTCCAGCGCAAAAATGACCACAGCTCAAAAGTTAACTGCATTCGATACCAACGCGAGAAGACAAATGCTTACCGAGAAAAGTGACTATAAATTACAAGCAGTTGTTGCCCTTGCGTTATAAAACAGACACTGAAATAAAACGATGTTGCGAGAATTTATCACGCAACACCGGGTCACACCCAACCCTCCTTAATCGCCTTTTACGACGATTCATGGTAGATTACAGTGTTACTATTCTTAGCTCCCCTTTCAGGTCCCAGTAACACACAGGCATTATGCCAAGAATTATTTGAAACTTTATTTTTCGCACATTTCAGCTGTGAGGTTAAAATAAACAAAAATTAAGAAAATGTATTAATAATCTGTATAAGATCTACTAACCTTCTTTTCCCTTCGCAAAATCCTTTAAGAACACAATTCATCACAGAACTGAATTATATCCACTCTGAATAAACACTTGTATTAGGCTAGGCGTTTTTGGGATTGTGTCTGCCTCACAATATAAAAACTGAACTGCTTCACTCTAGTAGATTATGCGGTATTATATATTTCTGAAAGTCACCTGGCCAAGCTGGGCGTCCAATGTTGTAACCCAACGCTTGTCTGAACAGCGGTCGACCAAAGATAACACCATTACAGCATGAGACGTTTTCACCTGGCCAAGCTGGGCGTCCAATATTGTGACCCAGGTTTATCCCTTGTGATTGGGATGACCAGATGTGTTCTCACCAGATTTATCACGATGCAATGTGGGCTTCAAACGATAATGTCAGGCATGGGGACTCAATCAAAGGACTTTTATTTCCCCCGATGAAAGAACAAATGTGGTTCTCTAGATACTGGTCTCGAGTAATCACAACGATGAAATAGCAAATGTGGATCGCAAATGTTGCATGAAAGAGCAAATGTCAGAGAAAATACAATACGAAAGATGTAGGAAAAGATAGAGCAATAAGGCCTTTGCGCTCGTTTATCACACGGAGCAAGCAAGAGGACATGCACACCATCATAGCTGGCAGACGCTGGAGCTGGGTTGGCCATGTCCTCAGAAGAGACCCCGATGCCATCACAAGAACAGCTATGCTATGGACCCCTGAAGGAAAACGAAAGAGAAGCCGACCAAAAAACAACTTGGCGGAGGACTGTGGAGGCTGAGATGCAAAGAATGAACCAGAGTTGGGGCACTGTACGAAGGATGGCCGCCGACCGAGCAAAGTGGAATCAATTTGTTGTTGCCCTACAAGACGCCACCAGGCGTAATAGCCACTGACTGCTTTGACGGTCGGCGGCTAAGGATCAAAGAAGAAAGAAGATATAGTATACTAGTAAGAAACCCGTCAAAACTGACGGGTTTTTAATTATCGTTTGATCTTTCTGTTACAAGACGGCACTATTTCTACTTTGGTCATTTTATTAAAGGTCACCGTCATCAGATCTTTGTAGTAAAAATTATATGGATGCATTAAATATGAAGTCATGGGGCAACCTTCCTAACTGACATAGGCAGAAGTGATATTGATCTAATGGACCGGAAATTGAGTAATTAACTAATAGTTTTTTTATGACAACATTTCTCGTAAATTTTCCTGTATCTTTTAAAATCTTGCCTGGTAGACTGTGTCCTGGATATATACTTTAAGATTGGTTGGGTTCCTTCCTCTCGTGAGCGCTACATGAAGTTGGCCATGAGCAAAGACTGGTTCTGGTAGGATATAAACCTACAGGATCAAACGATTGTCCATGCGCTTTGTTGACTGTCGTGGCTAAAGCCTAAATCACAGGAAACTGACGACGTCTCAAGATGAATGGAAGGGCAGTATCGCTTGGCTCTAACGTGATGCTTTACCTACTTGTTTACTAATTGTCCATGACGAACTTTCATGTGTCAAGAATGAAGAACTCTCTGTCGTACTTCCACTGACAAAGAGTTGTTTCATAAAATACATTTCATTTTATATAATGCTGCTTTCATTTCATAGAATGCTGCTTCTGCCTCTTATAATACATATGACTTTTAAGAAATGAAAGTCACTGAAAACAAAATATATACTAATTATAACCCATCAGAGCTTGAACGGGATATTTCTCAGCATCAAATCAAACACAGAAACAATAATATTCTACTCTTCACTAATGAGATACAATAACATGCCCAGGTATTTGAATCCATTGACTGTTTTTTTTAAACGGTTTCATTTACGTTGATACTGAAGAATATTAACAAGAAAAGCGCGCTACTTCAGGGGTCATACAATTTAGTACAATGGTAATAAGCGCACAACTTTAACGTAATTTTCACACTGGAACTGGGAAACAGTTAATGCTGGCTTTTTTTTTCATGGACCTAATTTACTTTCTATCAAAGGGAAACAATTAAGCGACAAATTAGAAATAATAACAATAAAATATATTGTACATTTTTACACTTTAATATGTTTTTTTTTAATCTATTATTTAAAATACCACTGCAACTTTGGTGGGAAAAGATGCGCGCTATATTATGCGTCGTGCAATTTGTGCAAAGTCTAAAAGCGCACGACGTTTATATAATTTCCAGAGTGCAAGAAAAAATATTGTGGGACAGGACAGGATAGGACAGGACAGGAAATGACATGACATTCTTAGAGAATTATATAATGTAACTAGCAATAACCCGTCAATAATGACGGAAGTAAATAAAAAACTGTAATATATTTTTTAAATATTTTTTAATTCGATATAAAAGTTCTTTGATGACAACATTTTTTGTGAAAGTGCGTGGATTTGTTTCAAAGAATGTTCCCTGATAAAAAGTGTTTTTAACAAAAACTTTCAAGTTTTCATGATTTGTTCCTCGGGTGAGGGCGACATAGAGCTTGCAGTGCCCGAAAACAGGTTCAGGAAGGAAAACTCCTACGTGATCAAAAGATTGTCCTTGCGCCTTATTGATCGTCATTGCAAATGCTAAAATCACTGGCAATTGACATTTTGATCCATAATAATGGTCTGCAATACTTTAAATTAAAATTTTGTCTTGAAGAAACAATCAAAAACTTACATTTTAAGGTTATTTTTAACAAAATGATGAGTTAAATCCGTTTCCGGAATGAAACTGGGTTCTACACCGACTTATCTTCGTTGAGTGTTACTATTTTCGGGAGAATACATATAAGGGAAACAACAGAATTAATGTGTAATTTTCAACCACAGTTGCATCCCTTAGATGTGACCGACGTACAAATTTCGAGAATTATGGATTTTGATGATAATTATTTACTATGGATTTTTAAAAAAAAATTACATTTTACCTCCTTTGAGTGAGGCGCGTCCTGTTCTACCTAGACACTGTGCCCGTCGGTTATATTAGGGCGTATGTTCAAATATTAAAGACCTTGCGGTCGGGAATACGTTTATGGTGTGGTTACTTGTCCATACTTGCTGATGTTTTGTCGGCTTTAAGTTTCAACAGCAGCGGTTCTCAACCTGGAGTACGTGTACCCCCAAGGTGAAAAAAAGGGGGGGGGGGGTACAAGAAGATACTGTGAACAGAGTTTCGGGGAATATATTGTAAATAACTATATTATCCTACTGAAATATTCCAAAACTAATAGTGTTAAGTGAAAACAGTTGTCAACTGGAGACGGAATTGCGGAGTCCTATTTTAAATTAAACCCAAAGCAAAGGGGGAAAAAACTGGAGGCTTAACTTCATATGCGAGTATCTCTTTAAAAAAAGAAAAACAAACTATACCAAGATAAAACTGTTGGTTGGCAAGAAAATGAATGAATGTTCTCACTAATTTATTGAACTCTAATAAACATTTATCAACTTTATGATAATAAAATGTTATGTATCGAATACAGAATTCTATATGAAAAATTAATTAATCTATTTTTTTTTAAAATGTGCATATGCACGGCAAACTAGAATTTATTTCCTCTCATTTTGAATAGGGGGGTACAGGAAGGTTTACTTAAAGCCAAGGGGGTATAGGGACCAAAACAGGTTGGAAACCCCTGTTCAACAAGCCATGAACGGACAAATGGGCGAACACAGAATTCCGGTAATGTGCGGCGTGTGTAGCAACGAAATCATCATTACCGCCCTGTAAGTTCAAAAGGAGAATACGCCAACAATGGGATAGCCGGAAAATATGTTACAGGGCACATTGGTAAATAAAAACAAACAGGTGTAAACACATTCCGATCAAGCCCTTGCTTAGTTCGGCATACAATGTAACCACCTTACGTTTCATCATCCCGGTCGTGAAGTTATTGGTACGCTGATGAGACATTGCTTCAGGTAAAAATACGGCAACGTGTTAAGAGAAATCCAGCGAGATCTATGCTGTATCCTTGACCCATTAAAGTTATGTTACCTCAATAGGACACAGGACAAAGAAATGGCCAAAGTTAGACATTAAAACGAAAGATACTCATGGGAACGTGCAAACACAATTTTTTAAAAACAATGGTAACAGATGTTAGTGATGTTTTAATGAAGCTGCCTGCTGAATAATGAGTTATAGCTGTCGTTATATACTGAAGCACATTAAAAACGCACCACCTGTATAATCCAGGAACAGAGTGTGAAATGTAAATATAAGTGTTTACAAGTTTACAAATTTGGAATCTTTATTCATTTTCCTATGAATCCATGCTGGTCATTAATTTGTACATTTGATTGTTATGAAATTCATTGCATTCTGTGCAGGCATGGGACAAAACCAAAAATGCAACCAATTAAAAAAAAATCATTCACACTATCCTCAGTATCTGGTATGTCCACCGTGTGCTTGCAAACAAGCTTGGCAGCGGCTCCGCATGGAACGCACAAGTCTCTGAAGGAAATTCCGGGAAATCAAGTCCCATTCACGTGTAAGAGCAGCTTCGAGCTGTTGCAGATTAGCTGGAGAACCTTGCCTGTAGACTCTGCGTCTAAGCTCGTTCCACGGATGTTCTATAGGGGACATGTCTGGTGATAGGGCAGGCCAATCAATCGTCACAATGTTCTGCTGCTGTAGATATTGCTGCGTAATGCACGCGGTGTGCGCACGTGCGTTATCCTGCTGGAGAAGCTGCAAGTCTGGATAATTTGTGAACGCAGGAGCAACCAATGCATCCAGAACCTCATCTCGATATGTCACAGCATTAACATTTCCACAGAAGACGTGAAGAGGCAAGCGATGGTGAAAACTGAATCCTCCCCAAATGTGAATACTGCCACCTCCAAATTGGTTGTGCTGACGAACACAGCAATCTGCAAAGCGCTCTCCACACCGTCGCCAAATCCGCATACGTCCATCAGCAAAGGATATGTTGAATCTGCTCTCGTCTGTGAATAGGACAGCATTCCACTGCAGTCTAGTCCATCTGACATGTTGCTCTGCCCATTGCAGGCACTGCTGACGATGTCTGTGAGTCAAGTTTGGCCCAACATAAGGTCGTCTTGCAGTAAGGCCTGTATCTCTGAGTCGTCGTATGACTGTCATTCGAGAGACTTGCCCACGTCTACCCACTATTGCTCTTGCTGTATGACTTGGCGGGAGAGAACGATTCCTTAGGTGACTCAGCACAATATGACGATCTTGCGCAGGGGTAGTACTCGTGGTTGGCCACTCCGAAGTCTATCCCGGGCACTGCCAGTGGTTCCGTAACGTTCATTGAGACGTACAATAGTGCTGTGGTGGCAATTCATCCTTCTGGCAATGGCCCGCGAGCTCATTCCGGTCTCCAAAATACCAATGGCTCGTTGGCGGTCGTTTTCAGATAGTCGTGGCATTTCAAGCACATGTACTGGGTGTTTTGTCTCAACGGCCTGTTTATACCGAGTATACTGCCACATATATTCCCAGTAGCAACATACGGCTGCGAGACATGGACACTCAATAAAACAGTTGCAAAAAAGATTACATCATTCGAAATGAAATGCTACAGAAGGATGTTGAGAATACCCTGGACAGAAAAAAAGACCAACAGAGAAGTACTGCACTCACTAAACGTACAGGAACATTGGCTCCTAAATACCATCGCAATAAGGAAGCTGAAAATTTTCGGTCATATAAAAAGACATAATAGTCTGGAAAAAACAGTGATGGAAGGCATGGTCCCTGGAAAAAGGGGAGGGGGTCGACCTAGACGACGGTGGACCCAGGACATCACAGAGAGTCTGAACTTTTCTTTGGCTGATGCAGGTCGACTTGCCCGGAATCGTGATGCGTTCAGAGCAGCTGTAATGGAGACAACGTTCTGGAAAGAATACGTCACATGATGATGATACTGCCACAACGCGTACACATTTTCAGGGTCATAGCTGTTGGGAATCGTGTTGCACGTGTAACTTTCATTGTTTTCATGTAGTCTGTATACAAACCCATGGGTTGAATCATGCACTTTCCTTTCCAGCAGCCAATAGCTCTCTACCTCATGACAAACACGGGGAAAATCCATTCCCACACTTTTTTTTCCCAGCTTCTCGGCATCAGTATATATAATAGTGGTGCGTTTTTAATGTGCTTCAGTATAGTTAATCACACACCAACTATATAGGAATATAATACAAGGTGTGAACGGACATATGAGTCCACACACAATTCCGGTAATGTGTGGAAACGAAATCACCATTATCACCCTTCAGCTGTCAAAGGAGAATTGGTCTTCAACAAAACTTATGCAGAGTCATCCTGTATTGTGCCATCAAATTGTATTACAGACTAGCTCGGGCGTTGGCGTAGCTGGCGAGTCCTTTTTAGGGCTTTCTGCTAGCAGATACATAATGTTGGTCCTTTTCAGGACTTAGTATCTATCAACGCTGATCGGGTTAGCAGTCAAAAGAGTTGACTTTTTTTTGGGATGGTAAATGCGCTCTGATATAACCAAATAGGTTGAAAGGAACGCGCCTCGCTAGAAGAAAGCAAAAACCGCACCCAAAAATATATATATATATATATATACATATCGTGCCATCAGCTCAACCTTTTCCCATGTCTTCTTCACCCCCTTCATGTCTACCTCTCTTACCCTGGGAATCCATGAACAAGGACTGCCTGGTGATGCTACTGACAGGTAGTCAAGAGGTACTGAATTGTAAACGTTTTCAAATACCATACCAGGTGTCATAGGCGATCATGTCTCCCCAACTTCCTGTCTCCAATACTATCTATTAATTGTTGATTTCTTACCCCGGCCATGATGTCAAACTGCCGAGTATGTTCTCTCTTTGTCGTCCACTATCTCTATATCTTTTAATCGTTCCTGTTTTCACGATATATTCCAGCTTTCTTCGTCCCATAACATGTGCAAATAAAGTGAATTGCTTCATTATGTCATGAAGTGACGTCTGTATCACAACACGAATTCTGTGTAACTCTGACCACACCGCGTGCCATACATTGTAAGAACTGCAAGATACACAGACCAATCAGAACGCTCCGTTATGCCGTGTTTACTACAGCCTTGGATAAATAAAATGGAAGTCCAAATATGTGCAAACAAGTATCGGAGGACAAGTAACTACATCATTATGAAAGAAGTACCACATGGAAGAGGCTACCAAAACGATATTAGGGATGTTGCTCTACCCGTAAGTACTAATACTTTTACAAATACTGATATAGGACGGGAGAGATCTCTAGTTGAATGCATCGAAGCCTCAGGTTAGTCCATTATGTAGCTGTGTAACGTACGCATAGAATAAAATGCATTTAGGAATGAAAAAGGTTGTTTACTAGAAATATGTAGAATAATACAGGGCGTATTTTAAACTTTAGATAAATAAAATCTTAGTTTTCCTGATTTGCACAATAGGCAAAATTTACCAATATTTTCTGAACACAAAACACATTCGCTGGGGAACTACCTCGGACGCTCGAGGTCACCCTATATATAGCGCGTGTCTAACAGAATCAGGTCAGTCACAATATTTGAAAGCGACAGCGAGCGGCAATAGAAAGCAAGTGTTAGTGGAAGCGATTTGCCTTCTGTACTTGAAAGCAGACCTTAAACATCCATTAACAGCTCGTCTGTGTGTGTGCCTGAGGGTAAGAACGAATATATATATATATATATATATATATATATATATATATATATATATATATATATATATATATATACACACACACATAAAATTATGTGTATTTCTAGTGATTAATCTACCTGTACGATAGGAAGTGTGTAGATGTGTTAGAAAATTACAGTGTGTTGCTGGTGAACTTACAGGCTTGTGTGTAATTCTGGAAGCAAAGCCAGCCTTGGGAAATATTCAAAATAATTGAGAATGATGGTCAAAGTGTGTCTGTAAGTTTGGAAATGTATTTAAAGAAGTATTTCTTAATGGAATGACACACATACCATGGATATCTTCTTCTTCCGTCCTTAGCCACCGACCGTCAAAGCAGCCAGTGGCCATTACGCCTAGTGGCGTCTTAGGGCAACAGCAGATAGGTTTTCTTTGCCATTGTTTCCCATCACGCCTAGTGGCGTCTTTAGGGCAACGGCAAATCAACCCATTTGCTGTTGTTTCCGTAATCGAAGTGACTGGCAAACGGGTGATCAGCCCGTTGTGATACCATGGATATAAGGAATGATGAAAGGAATTGGATTACTGTATAGTTTGATATATTACTTAGTAGTTTTATTCACGACCAAATTATTGTAGGGAGGCGGATCATGGGAAAAGGATTATAAATAAGGATGTAGAAGAAATTTATGATCACAGTGAAATGAATTGATTGTTGCTACTATATTATATCTTGTGCATCTGCTAGCACTCTGTCTGAAACTGTCTATCATCCCCATCTGTGTCATAGAGGGATAGTGATAGAAAAATACAGGGATTGAATTTAACTTCGTTTCAGGTTTTATCTTGTAAACCTAACAAATATACAAGAGGCATCTCTTACTGAGGTTACGACGGATGCAGTGTCGATCTGTGTCAGAGGGCCAGACATCTCGTGTATACCACTTGGAAGAATTTCAGCAAATATTTCTATCCAATAGAGGGAGCCATCTTCAGTGACTCAGATAAGTTGCCCACAAAGGCAACTGTACAGAATATCCCAGTTCACCAAACATAAAATAAAACATTTGATGATGACTATAGCAGTGTAGATCTTCAATCAGAACTGTGAAATTAACAAATATTACTTAATCAGAGAGAGACCCACCAAGCAAGACTTTCTCCATAGTGATAGACACCTTAATTCAGTGAAATACTTCGTTGCACATTTTATTATTTATTTAATGTTGTAATACGATTTCTTTTTTAAAAACTTTTCATACAGAAAAGAGTAAATGTACAAATAAATTGTAAATATTTACCAGCAGACTTACTTAAATTCTTTAAGTTAAGTTACAGTCCTTGTTGGTGAATTTAATTAAATAATTACCCATAGCAGAGTTAATAACAATAATAACTACCATATTAACAGAGGAGGATCTGGAGAGGTAGCAAATAAGGACTCAGAGTACTACATTACCATCTTCTCTGGGAACTTATACAGCTTGACCCTACCTTTGTTGTCTATACACACTTACTCTTTTCAGAGAAGGGGTATTATTGATAAGACCAGACTCTTATCTGGCACTATCCTGGTATCATCTGATACACCTTTATGTCCAGGATACCTTATCAAATTCAATAACCATCTACCCTCTCGCGACACATTAGAGTAAACTCCCTTTGTGCACTGACCCTTTTTAAGAGCATCATTACTATTTTTAGCCGTCTATAGTGCGTTAGCATTTTTTCTGTAACACCACAACTCAGTGGCCTCCATAGTGTTTGTCCTACTTGTTTACTATTGTCCTTGACCCACTAGCCGCGTGTAGTTCACGGGGGTTTCTCACGAGACAAAGAAAGAATAGGACTACTGCTAAATCATGCATGTCGTACAAGGCAACTAATATGAGGTTGTGCATGAGGCTACCAACCTCATCGTGTAATATAAATAGCTGCAGAAACCTACTGTAACTGTGGCCCATACCTTTATATTTGTTTCATATTAATTTACTGTTTACAGGCCTCGGGTTTCCTCCTTTATGTGTAATAAATGTTTATACAATACCAAACCTACCCACTATCCTGTTCTCACTGTTCTAGTCTACTATCATTTACTGGACACAGTATTAAGGTCCTTGTCTTGTTGGATTCGGCCTATACTGCTTGATAGAAATACAACAGAAGTGATTGCGTCATTAATAGGCTGAACTGCCCATGGTGGACTTCTGGTGTCGTGTTTTGTGGTTCGCACTGTTGACCTGCCATTGAAACATCATTTTTTGATGATGCGTAGATGGCAGGGCGGATAGTGTGATTCGCTTGCATGGCTAGGCGGGGTTGTCGCACGGAAGGTCCAGTGTTCGAATCCTGGGTAAACCACTCATGTCTGTTGTTTTTCTGTTGTCTGGTGTTCTACTTCTTTATTTCCTGCGAGTGCCTGATAACATACCTTTATATTTGTTTCATATTAATTAACTGTGGCCCTCATGCTCCTTAGCTAAAAGGAACATGATAGTGATTGCTCACATCTGTAAGTCAGGACTGGTTCTATATAACACTGAATAACTCTCTTTCATACTTCCATCGACAAAGAAATGTTCTTTTGAAGGGGAGATACAATCCATTTTTGCTGCAAGGGTGTTCGAGCTCAGCTATGGAGCTTCTCCACCACTGAGAACACGGTGACAGGTGGCGAATCATTTCAATCGATTGAACAAACCTGGCACGTGACCGTCATGGCAGAGACACCATGTTTTCACGTGAACATATCCCAAAAAAATTTAAAAAATTTTTAAAAATTATATATATGGAGCAGACTGGCCTATATAATCACTCAAGCTGTTAATGTTTTGGCGGGCAGGTTTGGATAATATCGACGACTTGAAGGGAAACAAGACTGCATACAGGTAAAAAGGAAAAAAAAAAACGCTCGATAACAGATAATATAGCTGGGCACGTAAGTGTTACAGCTGCTAATCCTAAGTGGGAGTCACCTAGATCAAGGTTTTTTGGTCCCTTCTAAGTGTCATTTTCCTTCATTAGTTTAAGAATGACACCTAGATTTTGCCCCAAATCGGCCACAATAGCCACAAAATCTCCCAACATAGACCAAGTCGCCGATATCTAGGTTTTTTTTCTTCTTCAAAATTCAGAGTGGCAACGCTGGTTACAACAGGCTTCAGCTACACTAGGTTTTCAGCTTTATAAGGTGGGGGTTGGGGGGTGTTTTACCAGCTTCCTTCCTTATTGCCGTTGCCCTCAAGAACAGAGTCAGGACCCTGGAGCATGACGCCACCTTGTTCAGTGGTTGGGACCCCAAGATGCAGCAATAGTGAATGCAGTCAGCGACTCATAGCTGGTCAAGACCGCACTCCACCTCCACGTGGTGGTCCTGGAAACAGTCTGCAGCAGTGCAGTCTGGCTGAGCGAGTGCGGATCGAAATGGGAAGGCAAACCCGGTCCATACAAAATGCCGTGCAGAAGTCGGATGTGTCGACCGAAAGGTGCAGATATCACAGCTTAGGCGCAAACAGACACAACGCAACCAACGTCCTTTTCAGGGCGAACGAGGAAGAAGAAGAAGTTCAGTGGTTAAAGAGCCTGCTTCTCTAGGCAAAGAAGTTCAAAAGGCTGTACAAGACGAAGATCAAAGCAACTGTTCAACATCAGCGTTCAGATGCTCAAGTCCCATGTATGCCACGGGCTTTCATCATTATCCCCTTGCCGCCGCTGCAGCTGTTGCCCGTACAGGAAGAATGCACCAATGCATTAAAGGGCTCTTGTATACGGTGGTTTCTGTAGCAATTTATTTTACACGATGAAGTATCCATCCCATGCACAACCTCCCGTTAGGAGCCTCTGGCGACACGCCGCGAGGTCGCAGTACTCCATATTAATTCTCCGTCTCCTCAGAGACCCACGGAAACTAAGACGGGCATTAAATCAACTGATAATATGCAGTCCGAGAACCGACCACTACAGACTCAAATACCATCTGCCTGAAGACTCATACCATCTGTTCGACAAATTAAAAGTTTGGCCGACAGACACGTGTCTATGCGGAAATGACAAACAGTGGAGCATGCCTTCCAAGATTGTCGGCTGCACGAGAGCAGCACGGTATATCTAGCCACCTAGCGTTAATACAATACCGTATTTTATACTCATCATCAACATACATTCTTCCCCCCTATAATAAATCACAGACAGTAATTCAAATGCATTTCAAACAAGTAAGCTTGCAGGTTCCCTGTTTCAATACATCTTCACAATCTCGAACAAACACAACTGCTAGCATCCTACATGACAAGTGTTTCCCAAAGTATGGTAATTTATTTTATCATAGATTTTTTTTTAAGCCGCAGATAAGTCATTAAAATATAATGCATAATAAAATGTGCTGTAGAAATACATTCGTACATGTTTCTTTACAAGTCTGTGCCACATTTGTAATGTATACTTATGCATATATATATATGTGTGTGTGTGAGTGTGTGTGCGTGTGTGCATCACTTCACATACTTGGGGTCTACCATCAATTACAAACTCTCTGCAACAATTTTTGCCTGCCTCACAACAAGTGGTTGGGGAAACTCCAGTCAAACTCTCAGTGAAGGCGAAAGATGTAGTATATAGTTTTCAAATAAAATTTTGCCTCGTTTTGGCGAGGTGCGTCCCGTTCAACCTAGTCGGTTATATTAGGTCGCATGTCCAAATATAAAAAAAACCTTTAGATCTGCAGAATTACGTTATATAGCGCCTGCGTCACCAGCACGCTTTTATATGGCAGCGAGTCGTGGACTACCTATGCTAAGCAAGAAAAAAGGCTCAATACCTTCCATCTACGGTGTCTACGCTCAATCCTCGGTATTTCGTGGAAAGATAAAGTGACAAATGTCGAGGTGTTGTCATGTGCTGGCCTTCAAAGCATGTATACATTGCTTAGACAGCGCAGACTGCGCTGGCTTGGCCTAGTCCACCGCATGGTATACACGGTCGCATCCGGCAAGGTATCTTGTTTGGACAACTGGCAGGTGGCAAAAAAGCAGTTGGGGAACCGCAGCTTATGTTCAAAGATGGGTGTAAGAGACATGCGAGTGCTGAACATAAATCCAGAAACCTGGGGGGAGGAAACTGCCAATCGCACCAAGTGGCAATGCTATCTACGGCACTGCATGATGTAAAGGTATATAGAGGAGCAGATGTGGCATCAAATTACCACCTTCTGATAGCCAAAGTAAAAATGAAACTCAAGAGATATGCAACAATGCAAAGTTATAGACAACAATGTAATGAAGGACATCTAAGAAATCAAGAAACAAGAGACAAATTTGCGGTCACAATATCCAACAAATTCCAAGTGCTCCCAACAGCTGGCAGATGTAGTGAATACAGAAGACTATTGGCAGCAAATCAAAACTGGATGGAATGAGACATGTGAAGAAATACTGGGGAAAAGGGAACGACAACAAAAAGCATGGATAACAACAGAAACCACCAATAAGATAAAAGACAGAAACAACAAGAAAGCAGATTTAAACACAAGCAAAACCAGAAGTTCCAAAGCCAAGGCTCAAGAAGTGTACACAGAAGCAAACAAAGAAGTAAAAAGAAGTATCAAAAGAGACAAGAGGAAGTATATTGAGGAGTTGGCAAAAGAGGCAGAAGATGCTGCAGCCAAAGGAAATATGAGAGAACTGTATAGCAGCACAAAGAAGCTAACAGGGAAATACAAGCAAACAAGTTTCTCATAAAAGACAAGAATGGGAAACTGCTCAGCAATATACAAGAGCAAATGAAGAGGTGGACGGAATGTTTTGAGGTCCTTCTCAATAGACCAGCTCCACGAAACCCCCCAGACACCCAGCCAGCAGAAGAAGAGCTACAAATTAACTGTGAAAGACCAACGAAGGAAGAAATAAAGAAAGGCATAAAGCTTCTAATCTAAGAGATGGGAAAATGGCTGGTCCAGATGGCATTCCAGCACAGGCCATCAAAGCAGATATCGACACGGCTACAGAGATGTTATATAAATTACTTGGTAAAGTCTGGGAAAAGGAAGAGATACCAGCAGAATGGAAAGAAGGATATCTGGCTAAGTTGCCTAAGAAGGGAAATTTACAAGAGTGCACAAATTATAGAGGAATAATGTTGCTATCACCGCCAGGAAAAGTATTAAACTGGATTATTCTCGAGAGATTAAAAGAGTCCATAGACAAGAAACTGAGAGATGAACAAGCAGGTTTTCGACAAAACAGATCCTCTACAGACCAGATAGCCACTTTGAGAATAATAATTGAACAAAGTCTGGAATGGAATTCACCACTATACATTGGATTTGTGGACTACGAAAAGGCATTTGACAGTGTAGACAGAGAATGGAAATTGATGAGGCATTATGGAGTTCCCCTGAAGATCATTAATTTAATAAAGAAAACATATGAAGACATGACATGCAGAGTTCTTCATGAAGGACAGCTTACAGAACCGTTTGGGATAAGAACGGGAGTGCGACAGGGATGCCTCTTGTCTCCATTTCTGTTCTTACTAGCAATAGACTGGGTTATGAGAACATCGACAACAAACAACAGAAATGGAATCCAGTGGACTCTAAGCAGTTGGATGATCTGGATTTTGCTGACGACTTGGCTCTTCTGTCCCAATACCGTAATCAGATACAGGACAAATTGAAAACACTCGATGAGAGGTCACAGCAATTGGGTCTGAAAATACACAGGGAAAAGACAAAAATAATGAGAATAAATGCAGGTAATGATAACAGGGTTGAACTTGAAGAAACACCACTACAAGATGTAGAATTTTACACATATCTTGGCAGCAATATAGACAAAGTTGGAGGGACAGACAGTGATACCAAAATAAGAATACAAAAAGCAAGAGGAGCTTTCATTGCATTGGGAAATATATGGAGATCAAGAGAAATCGGATCCAACGCGAAAATAAGAATCTTCAACTCAAATGTGAAGTCAGTACTATTATATGGCTCTGAAACATGAAGAACAACAAAGACAACAACCAAAAAGCTACAGACTTTCATAAATGGGTGCTTGCGTAGAATAGAAGGATTAAAATGGTATGACCAGGTTACTGATACAGACGATCCGGTTAGCGTATGGTCTGTGATCAAAGTATCATGGAAGTTGCTTTAGGCAGTTGAATATTGAGTTAATAAAGAATGTTCATAATCTCTGTCCATGACTTGAGTTTTCTGGTTCTCATTCATTAGTAATAATCGTGCTTTAATTATCTGATATGCGAATGCGTGGTAAGTATAAACAACAAGTGAATATCTCAATGATCAACTTGATAAGTCCATCTTATTTGAGTCCACGAGGAAAACAGTTTTATTACGTAAAACAAACATATTTGACGACATCAGTTAATGTAGTTTATGGTAAGCATATATGACAAATTGAATACTTGCAAACATCCTATTATGGGTCCATGTCGTACTTGAAAAACTGTCAAACGAACATCATGGCTATATACTCGCGCTGCTGGGTTTCAGACAACCGGTAGTGAGCGCATGTGTCTTGACGAGACTGAATCAACTACTTAATCATTTATCTCTTCATCAATTACAATGGACTGACCCGTGTCCGTACTTGACTAATATATATATATATATATATATGTGCAGTAGCATCATGCACAACCTTGGAAGGGTAACAAAATCCGTCTTCACTGCTTGACGGTCAATACAAAAAGGGTACGGTAACCTAGTCACCAAGCGTGACCATATCGACGCTAACACGTCATGACTTGACCGTGCATTTCGCGTTCATAACTACGTAAAGTATAAAGATCAATTTATATTAATTCCATTGACCCTAATAATCATGCGCACTGCCAATTTCTAGCAGACGCCATCAATAAAACTACCGTAACAGTTACCAACGTGGAACTGATGACAAGAACCAGACAAGTGCCAGTGGAACAAGAGATGAGAAGAAGACGAATGGGGTTGGATAGGACACATACTGAGGAAACTTGTTGATAGCATTACAAAGCAGTCCTTGTTCTGGAACCCCCAGGGCAAGAGAGGCAGAGGTAGACCAAGAAGCACACGGAGAAGAGAGCTGGAAACAGGTGAAAATGATGAGAACGTGGAAAGAACTTGAGATGATGGCACGTGACAGGAGGACTTGGCATGTGTTTATTGAAGGCCTATGCTCCTTTGGGAGTGGAGGGTTATGAATATGAGAGGTGACCAGTTCCCGTCAAGAGCAGAGTCAGGTACCCATTTACAACTGGGTAGACTGGTGCGTGACCTACCAGGTTTCAACCTCGGAACCCGGCAACGTCCCCGCGAGAGGTAAGTGCTCTAACCGATTAGCCTATACATACGTTAATTACAGTGCTATTGTGTGCCTTCCCATGTCACATGAACAGTACAAATGGCACTTAATAACAGCGATGGAAAGACGGGAAATCGACCATAATTCAAATCAGTCAAGTAGAAAAACGTCCGTTTTCTACCTTAGGATATCACATGACACTGACAAATAAACTGTTTAGCATATTTTCTGGACCGACTTGCAAGTGCGTATTGGTCGACCTAGATATGTAGTCAATAAAAAGTTGTAGATATTTTAAGCAAGGCTGAACATTTTAACTGGTAGTTTATAAAGTACTTACTCAGGCGTTAATTCATGAGAGCTCACTTAAATACCTGCAACGATACATTTCAGCAGTTTAAAAAAAAAAAAACCAAACCATGTGTTAAGTCATATTTTAATTAAGGGGAGTTAAGTGTTTAAGACTCGTATGTACGGGTCGGATTTTTATACACACACTTTTTGAACACAGCTCTTTTGACTAGCTGTTAGTTTGCTTTTTAAAAATAGGATAAAGAAACTGTCGAACGTACTATGAATTAGTTTTGGGGGGAAAGGCGGATGAATTCTGCTCACATCTCAAGCTGCGAGTTTGCGCTTGAATGAATTGGGTACTGAGGTGTTTTAAGCAGCGGATTTTTCGTGAGAGTATTTGGCTGGGAGAGCTTGAAAATGGACGCTTTACCATTTTTTTGCTAGTGTGTCCCAGCATATATTCTTTTGGTGAAAGGAATATTTGATAATTGTAGAATGTACTTTATTGAGGATATTATGAGGCCACGGATTGTACAGGCCATTATTCCATATCCATATTCTGTGATGGATTGTATTTGCAGCTAGATAGTGTGTTGAAGAGAATGTTGTTTTCTCCCAGGGAACTTGTTATTCAAAGCCACGGATCTCGTTGGCTTGTTAATGCATTGTATTCATATTGAGAACTGGAATGATATTTTTGTTGTACTATTATGAGATGAAATATGTGCTGCTATGTCCTGCAGCCTATTCACCTATTTGCTGATTCGTGTTTCCTGATGGATATTTTGTGCTTAATGCCCATGATTTGCTGTGGTGGTTTATGCAACCGTTGTTATGGATTTACTTACATGTTGCTTCATGAGTATGCTGTGAATTGTCTTGCTATGATGTCTACGTGACCGTCTCGTCAATAAACTGTATAACGTTGCCAGGTCTTACAACATTTCCTGACTTCTACGTTGCTGTGGTGTGAGTGACTTATCATAGACACACTTAACTCTTTCCGTCCAAACGGGCGCATGGCGCGCCAGATAGGCTTCTCGTTATACCCAGGGCATAAGGCGCGCCAAGGTGACTATATGCCGCATTTGAGCGGAAAATTATAGAATATCTGGCGATAAGCTAGTTTAACATTATTTCATTACATTCGGCACATGGGTGTGAACGTTTGTGAGTGAAAAAAAAAATTTATGAAGTTACAATTGTGTGTTTTATATCCGTTGCAAGAGTTGCTTTGGATCTAGCAGCACGGCTCGTGGTATGCCCGTTTTATAAGATTCCGAAATTGAACTAAAAATTAGAAAATACGTGGCCATAAAGTGTTCATATCCTGTAAACACTTCCTGTGGACATCGTATTTTGAACTGGTAGCGAAATAATTATATTGGTGCTTAGTATTTGCATACTTTTATCAATTAGTGACGTCATAGGGTTATTTGTTTACATGTAGTGTAGTCACATACATAACACTCATAAACTATTAACGAATCAACCTCAATATATAATTTCGAAATGAATTTTAGCGATATCGGGAGCGATAATAACATATTTTCGATTCCGATAAGAACTTTGAACAAATGTGATATTTTAAAATAATAAATTAATTAATTTGCACGCAAAAGGAATGTGTAAGTGAGATTCCAGTTCAGCAATATATGACTTCACACAAAAATTTATATAAATTACAATTTTCATTTGTTTTTTATCAAACTTCTTGGATTAGTTGCGAGTTGGATATATATTTCAATTCCTGGTGTTTTAGTACCAAGGGATTAAGTACAGCTGAAATATTTACGTGTATGTGCATAATTTGTATTCATTTTTATTTTTTATTGTTTCTACACTTCACAAGATTTAACAAACAATAATAACATCACATAACAACTCAACAATATTTCACAACATTCTGCAGCCAATTTCCTAAAGTTTGATGCATAAAACATATATCTACTAAACTAATATATGTGTCTACTGCCTGTTTTTAAAACATCACTTGCAGAAAAAAAAAGACTGCACATTGGGTCCTGGGTAAAACCGAAAAACCCGAAAAAATGCCTGGGTTAGAATGAGTTAAAGAACCTATACACATTTAGAAAGAACAGAAGATGTGTAGGTCATATATTCACCCTCAGGAACATAATAGAGCAGTGCTTAGAATGGCAAAGACAGCGTTACATTAATTTTGTTGATTTTGAAAAGGCTTTCGACAGCATACATAGGGACAGTTTATGGAAAATACTGAGGGCTTATGGAATTCCCAGCTGCATAGTGTCAATCATAAAAAGCCTCTATGCCAACTTTACGTGTAGTGTTGGGCAAAGCTACCTAACCTTTGAGGTGAAGACAGGAGTACGACAGGGATGCCCCCTATCAACCACTCTATTTTTAACAGTCATAGACTGGGTGATGCGCCAGACAACAGAGGGCAGTCCAAGAGGAATAAGATGGACAACATTTTCTACATTGGAAGATCTGGAATATGCAGATGACATTGCACTACTAGCACATTCACATCAACACATCCAGGAAAAAACGGATAGACTTAATAAGTTTAGCCAGCAGGTGGGCTTGAATATCAATTTAAAGAAGTTTGAGGTCATGACGCTCAATATGAGCAACCCTGAGCCCATATCAGTAAGGAATCAGCAATTGGTACAGACAGATACCTTCACATACTTAGGAAGCATAGTAACACCAGACGGCGGTGCAGGCAGAGACATCAATGTCAGAATGAATAAGGCAAGAACAGCCTTCTTTAGCCTAAACAACATCTGGAAGTCCTCCCAATACAGCACAAGCACAAAATTAGGATTATATCAGAGCTGTGTGCTTTCTGTGCTTCTCTATGGTGCGGAATACGGGAGAGTTACAGAGAAGGAAATGTCGAAATTGTCCTCTTTTCACACAACATGCCTAAGAAAAATTTACCGAATCTTTTGGCCAAAAACCATCACTAACCAAGATCTGCTTACTCGTAGCAAGCAAGAGGACATGCACACCATCATAGCTGGCAGACGTTGGAGCTGGGTTGGCCATGTCCTCAGAAGAGACCCCGATGCCATCACAAGAACAGCTATGCTTTGGACCCCTGAAGGAAAACGAAAGAGAGGCCGACCAAAAACAACCTGGCGGAGGACTGTGCAGGCTGAGATGCAAAGAATGAACCAGAGTTGGGGCACTGTACGAAGGATGGCCACCGACCGAGCAAAGTGGAATCAATTTGTTGTTGCCCTACAAGACGCCACTAGGCGTGATGGCCACTGACTGCTTTGACGGTCGGCGGCTAAGGATCAAAGAAAAAGACACATTCGCGTATGTCATATTTCTATAGTCACACACCTGTCGGCCATCCGTAAGCCTGACTTATGCTGATCGCCATTTATCAGCGAAAGTAATAATAACATTTATCTTATTGATGACCCCACCAGTATCTTCCATCAAATAAACCTTTTAACAGAAGTGGTCGCCAGTGATTCGGGGTATAAATAGTCCAGAAGTTTAATGTGATGTCAATTCAGCTGGATTTACAGTGTTGTCAGTACTGACTTTTATGCACAAGTTATTCAAGTCAAGAAGTCAGAATTCCAGTCCTTCTTCTCGTGCGCCAACTTAGGATTTCAGCATCCGATGTCAGGAATTTCATTCGAAAGCCGCTATCACTTTGGAGTTCCAGTACCGATCACCATTGGATTTATTCAGACTGTGTGATACCTGATTTACATCATTGTTGTTGCTGCGGAGGCTGGGATTTTTTTCCTTTTGAAGATAAGTGGTTTGTTTGTAAACTGTACCACTGTTCGGTGTAACATTGAGCCTTCCTCAGAGCATAATCTATTTATTCTTTTACGTGTTCTATATTATATGTTTCATGTTTATGTGGGCGGTTGGAGCGGTGACTTATGAAGGGAATATCCCAGTTCACACAGGGCCTTCATGAGCGTTCTATAGGGTTTAGTTTGTGAGTCTCAATTGAGCGGTAATTCCGGTTCAAGGCTAAAAACCTTGCCGAGGTTCAGACCGTTACTTGTCCCTCACGACAGCAATTGTTTAAGTGTGGCGAAACGTCTCAGTGTTGTTGTCATTATATTTTTCTCTGTTCCTTAGTTTTTTAAAATTAATTTGTTTGTGAGTGTCTTCCTCCCCTTACTATCTTTGATTTCTATACCATTTTTTCGTTTATACACTGTATTGTCGCTTGTATTGTCTTACTTTTTGCAGTGTCATTGCATTCTTTGCAATATTGTTTCTTTGATTTTCCTTTCTGGTTTAGTTGATTCTGCGAACGTGGTCATTTGTGCTTTATATCTTGTCTTTGTCACTCTTGTTTGTACTATCTATTTTGTCATGCACTGTCAATATTATAATGCATATATATATATAGGTTATTAATAACATTATTTATAGTTGAAAAGGTAATTGTACAAGGTCTTAAGCAAGGACTTGTCACCCACGAAGTTGGGATAGTGTCTCCTGGATATTTACATTACTTACATATCTTGTAAAATACAGCAGAATGTCTAGTTTGGATTATTTCATTACACAAGGGAAATCCCTTGGTATGACTACTGAGCAAGTAAAAGAATTCGCACTTGTCGAATATGCCAAGGCGCAGACGTCAGAAGAAAAAAAACAGAAAATGGAGGCTGAAGATAGAAGATTGCAAATGCAGGCAGAAGAGAGAAAACTTCAGTTGGAAATGGAAAAACAGAAATTAGAGGCTGAAGATTGAAAAGTTCAACAGCAAATGGAAATGGAAAAACAGAAATTAGAGGCTGAAAAACAGAAATTAGAGGCTGAAGATAGAAAAATTCAAATTCAAATGCAAATGCAAATGGAAGAAAAAAAGCTTCAGATGCAAGCTGAAGAAAACCAAAGACTACACGAGGAAAGGATCTTATCTATGGAACTGGAGAAAATAAAGGTAGTGAATATTGGTAATACAAAAAATGAGACAAACAATCAAACGACTTCTAATAAGGCAAATACTAATTCTTACAAAATCAGATTGCCTCCTGTCAACTCTGCCTATGAGGATATTTCATTCTATCTGAATAGATTTGAACTTTCATGCGAATCTCATAAGATAGACAAGTCGGAATATTGTGCACGACTTATGGAAATACTCAAGGGTGAAGCTATGAACACTATAAGTATGTTGGAGGGCCCTGACAAGAATAACTATGATGTTGTCAGAGCGGTCTTGCTAAAAAAATACCAACTGGATGAAGACGGTTATCGCCTATGCTTTAAGTCTTTATTGCCAGAGACAGGGAACGATTTTTCAGACTTTATAGCAAATATTCGCCTTACTTATTCACGTTGGGAGAACTTTCAAAAACTGAACATATATACGAAGTCCTCATGGACTTATTGCTTCGTGACAAAGTCATGTCGTCTGTAAACGCTTCTTTTCTTTCTTTTTTACATGAGCGAAAACCTACAAACTTGAAAGATATGGAACAATACTGTCGCCAATACGTCACTGCACACCCAAATGTGACTGTTAGCTACTCTGAGGTCAGAGAAGGTTTACCCGTGGCTTCAGCAATACTATATGGTCCTAATTTGCGCCGTAGATCTCTAAGTGCGGATCGCATTTTTGGTAGGAGAGATAATCGTGATTTTGGACAGTACCAAGGGGGTCCATCACATAGTAATTCTCCTTCTTCAAGGAACTGGAGACAATTTAATGGTCCTCAACATTTTGGTTCCAACAATTATGGAAATTTTGGAAGGGGTAACTACAATAGAGATTATCAACCCTACAATAATTTTTCTCGAAGACAACAAAATCCATCGAATAGATATTTTGATCAAAGGGGAAATAGTAATCGCAACAATGCTAACTGGGGTTCAAATCAGAACAATAGTTTCAATAGAGGAAATAGCAATGGTTCCAATAGAGATAATAGTCACGATAGATCGCGATATGATAGTAGATCTCCAAATAATTGATCGCATCGCCATGTTAACTCTGCTCAACAAGAGCCCCAGTTTATTAATGATCAAGGTAACAATGATAATAGTGTCTCTAATGCTACTGCTTGCTCTGCTTTCGATTTCGAGAGAGCATCTCAGTGCCCAGAGTGCACAACTTTGTCCAACCTACAGCTAGAACTACCTTGAGTTGCGGTCATCCTCTTCCGACTACTCTTCCTGCCTTAGCTGTGCATGACGGAAGAGGGTCTCTTTTCTACATAAAGGATTTGTAAATAATAATCCAGTCTCAGTTCTCTTTGATTCTGGATGCACGACTGTTGGGATTAGACAGTCTCTAGTCCATCCATCTTGCGCTACAGGTAATATGGTAAAATGTGTGACATTTGGTGGGACAGTTGAGACTTTTCCGACTGCCATAGTGCACATTGCCACACCATTTTTCACTGGTTATATACACGCATGTATGCTCAGAGCGCCTATCGCTGACCTTACTGTCAGACAGATACATGGTATAAAGGTTTGTACGCCGGTACAAATTGCTGCTTGGGAACGGCAACATAATCTTACTGCCGCCACTATGCCAAAATCTTATCACCAAGTACATTCTGCTAATTTTGTGCAATCTTGTAGTATTGATGATACGATTGTTCATCATACTAATTTTAGTGCTTCTTGTAACCCAGTTCGACAACCTCAGTACGTCGTTGCTCTAACTCTGATTCTTCTGTAACTACTATTATAGAAGAGGATCTTTCTGTTTTGTCTGATACACTCACTAACTTAATCGCTACGACTGAATCTACATCCAGTCACGTTGATTGCAGCTTCTTTGCTGCAATGACTAGCGTTTTCTTTGCCACATGTGCGGACTTAATTGGTAGAACATATTTTTACCTTATGAGTTTCTTTAGCTTTCTTGCTGGACCAGTTGGCTCGGTATCTTCGTCTTTTACGACTTTTTGTCGCACTAACTGCGCTCCTTTTAAACTTCGACGTTGGTCCAAGTTTACTACTGTATGCTTTTACATCTTTATTATATCTTTCTTACTTTTTTCTTTGCCCAGTACACAGGCTATGACTGCAGTTCAGCCTTTAAGATGTACGTCTTTGTCTACTGCATTTCCTTTGTCTTGCGCAAAACCTCAGATTGTCAGCCATCATTACATTCTTGGACATTATTATCATCTTATGGATTTGCCTATTGATGTAGGTATCTTGTATATTCATAACTTTACCATACATTATTGCACACTGCTATTTGTCACGGACACTTTTATCACTCTATATGATTATTATTCCAAGTTAGACTGAGCTACTTTCTCTGCTATCCTTTCTCATGTAGCAGAGGAAGGTTTGATTAACATTGTACAGGGGGCGGAAGTTTACACGGCCACATTTGATAGATTAAAATTAAAATTGACTGTTGTATTTCATAAAATCCTACCTTTACCAAACAGAGATTTTCATTTGTTTTTTTTTTCACAGCGACGGCTTTGCGATGAGAGTCAGAGCTGCTATATTGATTGAGTAGGCTGTGGTATTGATCGCTAGATTTGCTGTTCCAGTGAAACCAGTCGGCAGTTTGAAGCCACACTAGATGTTTTTGGTATCTTCATATTCATAAATTCGTTCAAGACCTCTGGAGATAGTAGATAGTATTGTATATTAGTATAGTACATTATGTAGTATTGTATTAGGATATGGCATAACTTCTTTAAGATAGTATGTAGGTTTATCTTTATGCACCGTTTCATTACCATATTTTTTTAAAATATATGACTGTGTTCTGATAATGCACCATTTCATTACCATGTTGTTCTTATGATACTGTGTTTTGATAAACGTTGAGCATATGACAATTGTAATGATGATACTATTTCTATTTAACTTATCATTACATTTTGGTATTGTACATTTTCTTTTTTGGGAACAAAATGAGGACAAGAAAAAAAGTATTTTTTCTGACATTGTGATGTATTTTTTCTTTACCCAGCGCTTGATTGTGCGCTAGAAAAGGTGTTTTTTCTGTCATTGTATGGTTTTTTTTTTGCCCAGCGCTTGATTGTGCGCTAGGGGTAACTGTGTATAGTGAGTGATATTAGTACATTAAAAAAATATTTTTTCTGAGGTTATGATGTATTTTTTCTTTGCCCAGCGCTTGACTGTACGCTAGGGGTAACTACGCATAGCGATATTGTTAATTAATGTCTATAATGAGTTCATCATTGGTACTTAATAAGTTTATTAACTTGGTTATCATGCATATTATGTTATTAAAAAAAAATAGGTAACTAGTTATGTGTCTTTTGGTATAAATATGCATTGTGTAACTTATTGTTTACCATGATATATCATTGTCTGCTCATTCTTCTTGTACTTCATCTGCTCTTTTCACTTTTCATTTTTGATGGCATAGCTAGTCTATACTTGGTATACTTCATATTTTTTTTTATTTGTTGATCTTCGTATCCTTATCTCATTATCTTTCTATACTTCATTTTCTTTTACTTTACACTTACTTCTATCCCTCTTTTCTTCTTTTTTGGTAACATGACTTAACATAGGGTAATCCTTATGTGTAGATATTATGATTGCATCGACCTCAATTTTTTTTTGTTCGATGTAATTTTTAAAAAAAATGATATGATCATTTTTTTTAAAATCATTTTTTTCCTCCGGGGGTCGGTGTAGTCTGATAAGTCATATTTTAATTAAGGGGAGTTAAGTGTTTAAGACTCGTATGTACGGGTCGGATTTTTATACACACACTTTTTGAACACAGCTCTTTTGACTAGCTGTTAGTTTGCTTTTTAAAAATAGGATAAAGAAACTGTCGAACGTACTATGAATTAGCTTTGGGGGGAAAGGCGGATGAATTCTGCTCACATCTCAAGCTGCGAGTTTGCGCTTGAATGAAGTGGGTACTGAGGTGTTTTAAGCAGCGGATTTTTCGTGAGAGTATTTGGCTGGGAGAGCTTGAAAATGGACGCTTTACCATTTTTTGCTAGTGTGTCCCAGCATATATTCTTTTGGTGAAAGGAATATTTGATAATTGTAGAATGTAATTTATTGAGGATATTATGAGGCCACGGATTGTACAGGCCATTATTCCATATCCATATTCTGTGATGGATTGTTTTTTGCAGTTAGATAGTGTGTTGAAGAGAATGTTGTTTTCTCCCAGGGAACTTGTTATTCAAAGCCACGGATCTCGTTGGCTTGTTAATGCATTGTATTCATATTGAGAACTGGAATGATATTTTTGTTGTACTATTATGAGATGAAATATGTGCTGCTATGTCCTGCAGCCTATTCACCTATTTGCTGATTCGTGTTTCCTGATGGATATTTTGTGCTTAATGCCCATGATTTGCTGTGGTGGTTTATGCAACCGTTGTTATGGATTTACTTACATGTTGCTTCATGAGTATGCTGTGAATTGTCTTGCTATGATGTCTACGTGACCGTCTCGTCAATAAACTGTATAACGTTGCCAGGTCTTACAACATTTCCTGACTTCTACGTTGCTGTGGTGTGAGTGACTTATCATAGACACTTAAAGAACCTATACACATTCGCGTATGTCATATTTCTATAGTCACACCTGTCGGGCATCCGTAAGCCCGACTTATGCTGATCGCCATTTATCAGCGAAAGTAATAATAACATTTATCTTATTGATTACCCCACCAGTATCTTCCATCAAATAAACCTTTTAACACCATGGTTAAAATGAAATGAATATTCACAAAAGGGCGACTGAAAAACCAAAAAAAAAACCCCAAACAAACAAACAACTTAGTGGAGAACCGTGGAGGCCGAGATTAAATGTATGAGCCAGAACAGGGGAACCATATAAAGGATGGCCACAGATCGCGTAAAGTAGAGAGAGAGAGTTTGTCGCTGCCCTGGAAGACGCCGCTGGGCGTTATGGTCAGTGACTGCTTTGTCTCTCCGCGGCTATGGATCCACGAAGAATAGCAGAATATTAGTCACAACACAAGTCAAAAGATTGTCCCCAAAGGTCAGCGGAAAAGTTAGATGGGAAAGTATTTAAGGAAAGGGTGTATTCCGCAAAGAGACGATATGGAGATGGAGTCACCGAATTCTGTTCGTACTTGAGCGACATTATGAGGGCAACTGTACCTTTTCAAGTGATTATCGTTTGTGTGTTAATGTTGAATAGTAGACTGTGTACTAGGAAGAAGACATATCTGTATAACCGTTAAGTTTGTAGCAGTAATAAAGGTAGTTCTCTACAGATACTGCCGCAGCGGAGTGAAGTGTTAGAGACTTCGAAATACTAGGTCCGTTTATAAGGTGGGTGTGACCAGTTCCATTCCTCACTGCCTTTGCCTTACCAGGTCAAGACCAAAATCAGATACAAATTTAGAAGTAAAGTAGTTATAACGACTAGTGAATTGTTCGTGTAATTCCTGGCGTCTCTGAAAAGCGAGAAAAAGAACAGGCCTACTACCCTCGAGCAATCCATAATACAAGGCGAATAATAGGAGGTTGTACATAGGGCTTGGCCACCTCATCATGTCAAACAGGAGGTTGTACATAGGGCTTGGCCACCTCATCATGTCAAACAGGAGGTTGTGCATAGGGCTTGGCCACCTCATCATGTCAAACAGGAGGTTGTACATAGGGCTTGGCCACCTCATCATGTCAAACAGGAGGTTGTACATAGGGCTTGGCAACCTCGTGATGTCAAACAGGAGGTTGTGCATAGGGCTTGGCAACCTCGTGATGTCAAACAGGAGGTTGTGCATAGGGCTTGGCCACCTCATCATGTCAAACAGGAGGTTGTACATAGGGCTTGGCCACCTCGTGATGTCAAACAGGAGGTTGTGCATAGGGCTTGGCCACCTCATCATGTCAAACAGGAGGTTGTACATAGGGCTTGGCAACCTCGTGATGTCAAACAGGAGGTTGTGCATAGGGCTTGGCAACCTCGTGATGTCAAACAAAATTACCAGAGAAACCATCGCTACCTTAGCATGCCAATGCTTCATGCAGGCTTCCTTAAAAGCGGACCAGCTACAGAAGAAGCTCCATGCTCCGCAAACAGCGCAATAGAGAACGATGATGATGATGATAATAATGAAGTGTGGCTGTTCTTGTATAGCTGGTTAACTAACGTGTTAACTAGCGTGTTAACTAGCACGAAGATTTTTCCAAGTGCAACAATTGTTTTTGAAATTGTTTTGTTGTTGTTTATTATTATTATTTTAAACACGGAAACATGCCAGACAAAGTTTAGACGCCTGGTCAGAACATTTTGCAACACAGAAGCACGCAACATCATTCTTCACAATTACAATAATGTAGGCGTAAATATTTTAATTTACCCATGTGTTTTATTTTAAGTTTCAATTAATTTGTAATACTATTGGTTGTAATAATAGTTACTTAACTGTATATAATTAATACTAACAATAAGTTTGCTTTTTGTATCTCACTTGTAATTTTTATATTTCGTTCAAATAAAGGATTCAGAAGGGGATGTGAGGCTTTAAAAACAATATCAAACGGGTGGGTTATGGGTTTCTAAAATATTAAGAGGGGTGTCAGACCAAAATGTTTGAGAACCACTGTTATAAACAGAAATGTCAAGGCGAAAGTGCATCTCATGGGTCTGAAATATATCTGATGACAGCTTGATAAAACTGTTATGGAGATCAGACGGTCATGGTTACCCTCACGGCGAGAGTCTGAGTTATAACGCAGTCACACAAATTATTAAAGAAACCACTGCTGCAAGACAATGTGGACGTTTTTTTTTTACTATAAACGCTGGAACATAATGTTTTTTTTTACCATAAACGCTGTAACGTAATGTATGTTTTTACCATAAACGCTGTAACGTAACGCTTTATCATAAACGCTGTAACGTAACGCTTTATCATAAACTCTGCAACATAACGCTTTACCATAAACGCTGTAACGTAACGCTTTACCATAAATGCTGTATTGTAACGCATTTCCATAAACGCTGTAACGTAACGATTTACCATAAACGTTGTAACGTAACGGTTTACCATAAATGCTGTAATGTAACACTTTACCATAAACGCTTTAACGTTATGCGTTACCATCGCTGTAACTTATCGCTTTACCATAAACGCTGTAACGTAATGCTTTACCATAAATGCTGTAACTAACGCTTTACCATAAACGCTGGAACATGATTTAAAAAAAAAAATTAACGCTGTAACGTAATGTTTTTTTTACCACAAACGCTGTAACGTAACGCTTTACCATAAACGCTGTAGCGTAACGCTTTATCATAAACGCTGTAACTTAACGCTTTACCATAAACGCTGGAACTTGATTTTTTTTTAAAAAATAAACGCTGTAACGTAATGTTTTTTTTTTTTTTACTACAAACGCTGTAACGTAACGCTTTACCATAAACGCTGTAACGTAACGCTTTGTCATAAACAATGTAACGTAACGCTTTACCATAAACGCTGTAACGTAACACTTTATCATAAACAATGTAACGTAACGCTTTACCATAAACGCTGTAACGTAACGCTTTATCATAAACAATGTAACGTAACGCTTTACCATAAACGCTGTAACGTAACGCTGTACCTTAAACGCTGTAACGTAACACTTTACCACAAACGCTGCAACGTAACGCTTTACCATAAATGCTGTAATGTAACGCTTTACTATAAACCCTGTAATGTAAAGTTTTTTTTTTAAAAATAAACGTTGTAACTTAATGTTTATTTTACCATAATCGCTTACCTACGTTTTGCTGATGATATTGATCTGATAGCTGGATCAGAATCAGAACTTCAAGACCTTACCTCTAGACTGGAGAAAGTAACAAGAACGTATGGGATGGAAATTAATATAGAAAAAAGCAAGATATTGGTGAATAGCCATAAGAAACATGTTCCGACCAACATTACGTTAAATGGGCAAACGTTAGAAGAAGTTAACACCTTTAAATATCTCGGGTCCACTATATGTAGTGATGGAAGATCAAGTAAAGAAATCAAGACAAGACTTGAGATGGCCTCAGCTGCAATGACAAGGTTGAATGTGATCTGGAAAAGTAACATCAGTTTTCCTGTGAAGATCAAATTATACAAATCACTTGTATTATCTATTCTCTTGTATGGGTGTGAGGGCTGGACACTCACTGCAGATACGGAGCGAAGGATTCAGGCTTTCGAGCATAAATGTTATAGAAGAATTCTGCGCATTTGCTATAAAGAGCACAAAACAAATGTATATGTTAGAGAGAAGATAAATACCTATGCAGGCCACCAGGAACCACTTTTGTCAATAGTGAAACGTCGAAAGCTTGCCTGGTTTGGGCATGTAACTCGTCATGACTCCCTTTCGAAAACGATCCTTCAGGGAACAGTCGAAGGTAAACGGAGAAGAGGAAGGCAGAGAAAATCCTGGGCTGATAACATCAAAGAATGGGCAGGACACGGTTTTTCCACACTTGTACGCATTGCTGAGGATAGAGAGCAGTGGAGGACCCTGTCTGCTGATGCTTCCACCATGGCACCCCTACGACCCATGACGGGTTACGGGCTGAGATGATGATGAATCGCTTTAACGTAATGTTTTTTTTACCGTAAACGCTGTAACGTAATGGTTTTTTTTACCATAAACGCTGTAACGTAATATTTTTTTAAAACCATAAACGCTGTAACGTAACGCTTTATCATAAACGTTGTAACGTAACGCTTTATCATAAAAACTGTAACGTAACGCATTACCATAAACGCTGTAACGTAACGCTTTACCATAAACGCTGTAATTTAACGCTTTGCCATAAACGCTGTAACGTAACGCTCTGCCATAAACGCTGTAACGTAACGCTTTGCCATAAACGCTGTAACATAACGCTTTACTATAAATGCTGTAACGTAATGCTTTAACATAAACGCTGTAATGTAACGCATTACCATAAACGCTGTAACGCAACGCTTTACCATAAACGCTGTAACGTAACGCTTTACCATAAATGATCTAATGCAACGCTTTACCATTAACGCTTTACGGTAATGCTTTACCATAAACGCTGTAACGTAACACTTTACCATAAACGCTGAAACGTAACGCTTTACCAAAAACGCTGTAACGTAATGCTTTACCATAAACGCTGTAACGTAACGCTTTATCATAAACTCTGTAACGTAACTCTTTATCATAAACGCTGTAACGTAATGTTGTTTTTACAACAAACGCTGTAACGTTTTTTGTTTTTTTAAACCATAAACGCTGTAACATAACGCGTTACCATAAATGCTGTAACGTAATGTATTTTACCATAACCGCTGGGACAGTAATGTTTTTTACCATTAAACGCTGTAACGTTATGTTTTTTACCATAAACGCTGTAACGTAATGTTTTTTTTCACCATAAACGCTGTAACGTTATGTAACAGGGTAGACTATTAAGTAGCTACAACTGTTAGCCTTATAGTAAAGTATTTTATGAATGACTAGTTAGATAAATAAACTACTAGTCAAGAATCAATGACATCATCAGTCATGACACACATGAACCCATGATGTCATCAAACCTTGTGTGGCCTACATACAAGTCAGACCGGAAAACATTTAGATTAGAGAGAACTTTAAACAATGGTTGGTCATCATCACATAGAAACAATAATTTTAGACTAGAGGATTCGTAGATGGTTAGGTTAAAGATTATTTCAACGGTCCACTAGCCCCCAAGACCAATCATTTGAAGGTTTCCGGTCTTAACTCCAATAAGAAATACTTCCTCTGGCGAGCCATAGCACCAGACCAGTATAAAGACTGATGCATCTTAGTAACCAGTCAGAGCTTGAGACAGTTATCTCAAAGCTAGAGTCAGACCATCATAGGGAGTTCTTTAGTTTAGGTTTGGAGCAACCTGGCGCTACGACTACTATTGAACAAAAGCCCTTGACTCCTACGTTTTATCTAGAGATCTCCTACCGACCAGGAAGGTTAGTGAACCAGCGCTAACCCCTGCCACGATTATGTGAGTGGTTCATTCCACTTGAAGTAAGTTCGAACTAGTTTTGATTGAAGTCTCGAATCGTATTTTATTTCGCTAGGATTTCCACAGATCATAAAACGACTAGAGTATTAAGGAGCCGTAAGCCTTTCGCCTTGGAGGCTAAAGCTGGCAGTTTTGCTTTCCCCCACCAGAAATTTATCTCGAGCTGCCACTGTTTACATGAAATACGAAACGAAAATAAAGAACATCTTTTATAACCATTTGGACTTATCAAATGCTCTGCACCATTGAAAGTTTCCATTGACTGTTCAAGTTGCTAATTACTTACCACCCCTTCAAGATCAATTTAGAATCCATCAAGGCACTTATGAGATCTACCAATTACCTGGGTTGTTCCTCCCTTCTGGAATTACTAACTCTGGTGATTAACCAGTATTTACCAGAAGAAACACAATAAGAAAAGTCCTGGGATTATTTCCCTTATATCAAGTAAAATACAGAATTACATCCCTTCAACAAAATCCACTATCACGATCTACTCTCCCGGCTACATAGTTTGACTTTTGGTGCCCGTGACCTTTCACACACCAGAGATTGTCATTTTCGGTGTGGTACAGCTTATACATGATGGATCCAAATATGCAACAGCAGTTTGAAAATCAAGTACAATTGCTCCAACAACAAAATCTGTTATTACAACAGCAGATACATGACATGCAACAACAGCATGCGTTGAGTCAACCATTGCCAGATAACGCTGAAGTTCCTAATAGTTCTCTACAAGCTATTGCTACCACCCTTAGCTTGGTTACACAGAGTGCAAATCTGCACAACATCAATAACATTGTTAAGCCTTTTTGTGGCGATCCGTCCACTTTTCGGCAGTGGTTACGTGACATTGAGAAATTTACTTCATTGATTCCATCAGCCACTGATGCCGATCGCAAACGTGTTGCCTTCTTATCATCTCAGTCACTTGTCACTGACTATCTACGTCGCCGTGCACAGTTATTTCCAGACGAGACCTTTGCCTCTCTACAGAAGGAGCTCACCCGCCGTTACTCTTCCGTTAAGGACCACCAACACGCTTGGACTTTGCTTCGCGGACTCCATCAGGACCGTCAAGAGTCGGTTCAGTTTTATGCCGATAGGTTGTTAAACCTGGCTGAAGATGCTTTAGTGGAACCTTCCTCTGCGTCTACTGATACGGAAAACCAACTTGTTGGCATTTTTATCGATGGTCTCCAGTCAGATGCGCTGAAACTTCATTTAATAAGGAAAGACCCACAGACAATCCTTGATGCCATACAACTAGCAATAAATGAAGACAATGTGAAGAAACGGTTTGCAAATAGACTTGGGCGTGAACCTCGTGCACACGATCACACAGATGAAGAGCCAATGGACATCAGTCATTACCGTCAATCTTGGCAGCAACCATCCATGTTACAGCCGTACGATACTCCATTGCCGGGATCTTATCGCCAACAGTTTGTTCAGCGCACTCAACACCGACGTCACCCATCTGCTCTACAAGTTCAACAAGTAGCTCCAGTCATTTGCTACTTTTGTGGTTTGGCCGGACACACATCAAAAAGTTGTGTGCAGAAACAACAAAATCTTAACAGGACCTTGAACCACGCTAGATCACAACCTCAACACCCGGTGAATGATCAACGTCAGCCGCACCAGCTCTCATGGTTACCATCCAACCCCGTGCAACCACCTCGTATCCCTCCACGTTCATTCCACCGTGGACAGTTCCACCCCCAACCTCTCATGGGCCAGGGAAACCATTCCGCCACCCGATAGATAGGATCGCGTCGTGTGGCTTTAACCCACCTCTTTTGGGTACTAGATCCTCTCGCAAAACAAACACATTTCGTCACTTTCACAAGTCCTGTGAAAGTCCGATAATTTTTTCTTCCTCTTCTACGGTCTCTCCGACTTCCATCTCTTATATCTCTCCTCCTTCGGTCACTCCTGATCCTTCTTCTTGTCTAATTGCCATTAATAAAAAGAATTATCGCGCTCTTGTGGATACTGGTGCTACTGTTAGTTTAATAAGAGAACAGTTATTTCGCCAGATCCGCAAACACGTCCAATTCTTTCCTTCTTCCACTTCTTTAACTTCTGTCACTGGACAACCTTTGCGTTCTATTGGAACGGCTATCATTCGCCTCCAGATTGGATCTCAATCTCTTGCGCATCCTTTTATTGTTGCTAGTGGGATGACTAGGAATTTCATTCTTGGTCGTGACTTCTTTCTTCATCACAAAGTGCGCATTTACTTTGACTTGAAACAGATTCGCGTCAATGGTGAATTCATCCCTCTTCAGGATGATATCCACATTGCGTCTCTTGTTAGAGTTATTGCCCCTGTCACCTTAAAACCTCATTGTCTTACTATCGTTACTGGTCGGGTCAAACGGTCCGACTATATACCCTCAGGTCATTCTGCTTACGTGGAACCTCTGCCTGACTCAGACATCATCGATGATCCCTGTATCCATGTCGTCGATGGCATTGTCACTGTGTCCACGTCACGTGACTTTCCCCTTATGCTCCTAAATTCTTCAGGAAAACCTCTTACAATACCCAGAGGTACTATTGTTGCCCGTGTTACCAACCACTCCCAACTGTCTTCTAAACTCCCAACCCCCCATACATTTTCTCTCAATGCTCCCTCCCTTCTGCATACCTGTCCTCCCCTGGGAAATGATAGACGATCTTCTTCCTTCAAGAAGCCTTCTCCTTGGAGTTTGAATACCATTAGTGCTGTTACACATGCGCGTTTACCACATGGTAACTACCCTCCTCAGCACTACTTATCTTCCTCTCCTACATTTTCTACGCCACCCCCTCCTTCACATTGGATGAAAGAAACGACATCCTCTCCTCCACCTCTCCTTCCACAACTTTCTCCTTCTCCCTCCTCCTCCATGAATGTACCACCCACACGCCTTGCTCAATTAATGGAGCAGGTGACAACTGACTCCCCACATGCCAGTCGCATTCGTCAGTTCGTCAAGAAAAATCATGATATTTTTGCTCTCTCAGACATGGAACTGAAGAGAACCAATACTGTAACAATGGAAATCCATACCACCACTGAAGAGCCTGTCTCACTTAAGCCGTATCACACTCCACTTAAGAATAGGGAGATCGTGGAGAAATCGATTACGGATATGTTAGCAGCAGGTATAATTGAGAGATCCCGATCCTCCTGGTCTTTCCCCATTGTAATAGTCACTAAGAAGGATGGTACTAATCGCTTCTGTTGCGATTATCGGGCCTTAAATGCCATCACCAAAGTTATCTCATACCCCCTTCCTCGGGTTGACGATATCTTGGCAACCGTTGGCAAATCTAAGTGGTTTACTACCCTAGATGCCCGTTCTGGATTCTGGTGCATTCCGATGTCACCGGAAGCCAAAATGAAGTCCTCTTTTACTACACATATTGGGAGTTACCAATGGAATGTCATGCCATTCGGTCTAAAGACCAGCCCTGCCACGTATATGTCCCTCATGGACGAAGTACTGAAGGGCATGCAATCTTACGCCTTGGCTTATGTTGATGACATCCTGATTCACACTCCAGGAACCCTTGAGGATCATTTACTCCATGTGGAGAAAGTTTTAACCGATTGAGAGCACATAATGTTATGCTAAAGTTAAGCAAATGTGCCTTCCTACAGACCGAAGCTAAATATCTTGGCTTCATAATCAACCAAGATGGTGTCCGTCCGGATGATGCTAAAGTGCAGGCCATCCGTGATATGCCTCCTCCTACTTCTGTTCGCCACGTTCGCGGTTTCTTGGGCAGTTGTTCTTACTATAGAAAACACATAGTCAATTTCTCTCGAGCTGCTGAGCCTCTTATTGCTCTAACTAAAAAGTATGCTCGTTTCCGATGGACTGACGCCTGCCAAGATGCTTTCAATTATCTTAAGTCTTCCCTCACTAAGATTCCTCGTTTAGCATATCCAGACATTAGACGTCCTATGATTTTGTATACGGACGCTTCTTTTCGGGCCGTTGGTGCTTGCCTTGTCCAGGCCAACGTTTCGGACTCTCCTCCGATTATTGCCGAAGTCCCAAACGAGATGCCTATTGCGTTCCTCTCTCACGCACTTAGTCGGTCTCAACAAAAATGGACCGTTACTGAGAAGGAAGCTTTTGCCATACACTATGCGTTGCAAAAGTTAGACTTCTATCTACGTGGTACAAAGGTTCTAATCCGTACCGACCACAAGCCTTTGCTCACTTGGCTATCCAAGACGTCTGAGCAACCCCGTAAGCTACAAACCTGGGCTCTGAATTTACAGAGTTATGATGCTACAATTGAGCATATTCCAGGAGAACATAACACTGTAGCTGACCTTCTGTCTCGCATTCCATATGATACTTGTACAGATCCCTCCTATTCTTCTAGACCAGATCCTAAGGCGTCATCAGACCTTGACGATAACGCTAAAGAAATACTTGTCATTAATGCTGAATGTCCTCCTCCTGTCATTTCTACTCATGACATTTCTTCCAGCTCTCCTGATGAACTCCTTTTTCCTTCTTTTACTGCGAAGGAACAACTTCGAGATCCTGCGCTCCTGCAGATTCGCTCTCAGTTTCAGCGTGACCCAAAATCCGTTTCCAATTACACTATTCAATCCTCTGATAACGTTCTTTACTGGATTAACCCTAAATGTCCAGATAAACTCCTCATCTGTCTTCCTAAGCATCTTATCTCTCGTGTTCTCCATGATTTCCATGACTCTAATGGCCACATGGGGCGAGATAAAACACGAGACATTATTTCTAAACGATATTACTGGTCTTCTCTCTATAAGGACGTTGCCGAATATGTTGACTCTTGTAGAACATGCAAGCAGCGCAACATGCGTCCTCTGCGTATCCCTACCCAACTGATGTCTCTGACACATTTCCCTATGGAATGCGTCAGCGTTGATCTATCTGGTCCCTATCCTCTTTCTCAGTCCGGTAATACCCATATCTTGCATTTTGTAGACCAGTATTCTGTCTGGCCCGAATGTTTTCCACTTTGTGGCTCTTCCTCTGAAGAAGTAACTGAAATCTTCCTTAATGATTTTGTGCCTAGCCACGGCTATCCTAAGACTATTCTTTCCGATAATGGGAAGCAATTTACTGGTCGACCTTTCCATTCTACTCTTGCAGCCCTTCATATAAGACATAAGATGACCAGCTTCTATAGGCCCCAGTCAAATGGTCGCAATGAAAGAATGCATAAGACTCTTCATGACATCCTCTCCAAATTCACAGCTGATAATCCGCAGTATTGGGATTTTTATTTACCCCAAGCTCTTGAGGCTCTGCGTGTCAATGTGAATGATACGACTGGTTTCTCGCCATTCTACCTTTTGTATGGCAGGGAACCACGCCTACCTTTGGATAATCTCCTTACTCCTCAACGGAAAAATATGGGTGATAATCCCATTGAGATTATCCTACGACAAAAACGTTTCGCCCACCAGCAAGTTCACCATAACGCTCTCAAGGCGTTTAAAAAGCGACAGCGTTTACTTGATAAGGGCACTAACCTACCCTCCTTCCAAGTTGGTGACTTGGTCTGGTTTAAGAAGCATGTCCGTAGCGATAAATTTGATCATCGCTGGCTTTCCGGGTACAAGATAGTTGAACATACATCCCCTGTTACCTTCGTGATTTGGAATGAAGAGCGACACCACGAAACCAAAGCTCATGCTACCCAATTGCGACTAGATGAGCAACGCCCCTACACTGTCCCTCCTCCCGCTCTTCCGTCTGGCCGCCCCATGCGAAATGCTACCCTCCAATATAACCATTCAAACTCTCCGTCCATGTCTGAACTTTCATTTAGTCCTCCATCAGACAACATCAGATCTGCCCCCATCTCACTTAACACTCCCCCTGCTCCGCTTACACCTGTCCAACCCCATGATTATGATGCTTCCTCATCAGATAGTGATAGTCCTACCAGAGATAATGCTTTACACAGACTCCGGTCTAGAGTAGTCCGTCGAGCTGCTGTTCCCTCCACCTCCAAGGTACCTTCTCCTTCTTCACCCTCCCATATGGTTGATCGTACGAGACGTTATCGTTCTTGTTCCACCTCTGAAGGTCCTATCCCTCCTCCTGAACTGTACTCCCGTATCCACGCCCGTGACGCGCGTTTAGCTGAGTTACCCTCCATTACTCCGGGCCCCTCTCATGCTCCGCCTCAGCATGATGTTATTATACCTCCAGTTACAACAACTCCTGTCGTTTCCTCCCCTCCTCCCTCTGCTCATATCTCATCTAACCCCGCTCTTCCTCCCTCTGATTATCTTCATCCACCTTCCTCCGACCTTGATACCGCCCTTGATTCCGACTTTTTGGAAGTTGAACCTGCTCTTCCAACCTCTGATTGTTTTCCTCCCCCTCCCTCAGATCTTGACAGTTACCCCGATTCTGCTTCTTCCGATACTGAACCTGATCTTCCTCCTACCCCAGCTCGTTTTACTTCTAAACGTCGTCATTCGACATCATCTGGCGATTCTGCTCCCCTTCCTAAATACCTTCTCCAGCAGGCCGCCCATGTGCGTCCCCGTATTCGTCACTCCCGTGGTTATGTTCATTCTCCTCACCGTAGTCCCTCCCCTCCGCCTCCACCTCCACCTGTCACACCTCCATCCCGTAGATTACGCATTCAACCCCGTTGTCCACCTACCATTCCACAGCCTCCACCACGAAGCTCTGTCCCGTCCACTCCTGTTGTCCATGCCATTGTCCCTACTTCCCAACCTATACAGCACGATCCTCGCCTGTCATCGCAAGACATCGTAAGATTGGAAGCGATGAATATTGTCGCGAAGTTGTTTACGAATTGAATTTTACATACTTCAAGATGCCAGTTCCTGTCATGTCGACATTTCCAGCCCTGAAATCGTTTTCTCGTATGATGTCCTCCCTGATTCTCATGATTTACGAAGCAAGTCTCTTACCCAATGCTTCCGCTGCTGAATTATTTGATCCTGATGTTGCAGTGAAGACCAGCTGTTATGCATCCCTGGACATCTCGGTTGCGGACTTTTATCAAGTTTGCAAGTTATGCTATGAAGTCCAGGAATTTCTATTTATGGAGAACTATTACATTTTAGTCCGCAGGAAAAACATTGATGAATCTCCCAGTACATGAACAGTTACCCTTGCGGCCTCCTTTCAAACATTGATGATGGAGATATCCAGATTCAAAAGAACAGTGTAGTCCACATATGTTGCTGATGCATTTCCTTTTACACGCGTATTGTTAATAAGTCACGTTAGTTTTGACTAATTTAATATTTGACTAGCTTTTATCTCCCTTTGTTTTTTTTGTTCCCATTACTTTTTACCATCTTTTATCTCCCTTTGTTTTTTTTTCCTGTACTTTTGACCATCGTTTATGTCCCTTTAAATTTTTTTTGCTATAAGATTTTGCTCAGATTTGAGTGTGCTGTTGTCCTGTTGTACCTAATAAAAGTGTTTAACTAAAGTACATTTTCACCCGCCACTAATGTTGGCATCATCCATGACTTATTATAATATTGACTCCATTTTTGCTTCATGATTGTTTGAAGTTCCAGTTATTGTTCCACTAACATATGTGATTTAACTATTTGCCATTTCTCCATTGAGTACCTTAGTCCGTTGATTGCCATGTTTCCAATCCTTGCATTATTTCCGGTTACTGTTATACCGGTGTAGTCATTTTTTATTATTGATACTTACCCATGTTTCCCATACCTTACCACCAAGTTTCGTGGTTCCATTTTCATTTTGTTCCATTATTTTATTTTATCACCCACTTCAGTTGAAGTGTAGGGTGATAGCCATATTTTATGGGCACCCGCCATTTTTGTTTCCAGTTCTCCTTTGCGACGTTAACTCGCTTGTCATGATGTATTATGTTTTATAATGTATTTTGAGAGATATTTGATAACTATCGACCCATAAAAGCGGTTTGCTAGTTGGTTGATGATTGTTCAGTTCCATTACTGTTATATTTTTGCCCATTATTATTGCTAATGGTTCCTACCATGTCATCCCCTGTCATTACATGTGTACCTTGATTATGTCCATCAGTCCCTACTTATGTCCCTTGATTATGTCCATCAGTCCCTACTTATGTCCCTTGATTATGTCCATCAGTCCCTACTTAAATACCTTAACTATGTCCCCACCACTTACAATTAATTCTTGAAATGTTAATTGAGTCATCATTCCCATATATTGATTGTTGTATTCCATCCGACATGATTTCTGGTGGGATACCTGAACCCCGATATTTTTTTTTAGGGATTAGTCATTTTTTTAGGGACTAAAGTGTCTCCCTACGGGATACACTTTGGCGGCCCCCGGGCGTATGTAACAGGGTAGACTATTAAGTAGCTACAACTGTTAGCCTTATAGTAAAGTATTTTATGAATGACTAGTTAGATAAATAAACTACTAGTCAAGAATCAATGACATCATCAGTCATGACACACATGAACCCATGATGTCATCAAACCTTGTGTGGCCTACATACAAGTCAGACCGGAAAACATTTAGATTAGAGAGAACTTTAAACAATGGTTGGTCATCATCACATAGAAACAATAATTTTAGACTAGAGGATTCGTAGATGGTTAGGTTAAAGATTATTTCAACGGTCCACTAGCCCCCAAGACCAATCATTTGAAGGTTTCCGGTCTTAACTCCAATAAGAAATACTTCCTCTGGCGAGCCATAGCACCAGACCAGTATAAAGACTGATGCATCTTAGTAACCAGTCAGAGCTTGAGACAGTTATCTCAAAGCTAGAGTCAGATCATCATAGGGTGTTCTTTAGTTTAGGTTTGGAGCAACCTGGCGCTACGACTACTATTGAACAAAAGCCCTTGACTCCTACGTTTTATCTAGAGATCTCCTACCGACCAGGAAGGTTAGTGAACCAGCGCTAACCCCTGCCACGATTATGTGAGTGGTTCATTCCACTTGAAGTAAGTTCGAACTAGTTTTGATTGAAGTCTCGAATCGTATTTTATTTCGCTAGGATTTCTACAGATCATAAAACGACTAGAGTATTAAGGAGCCGTAAACCTTTCGCCTTGGAGGCTAAAGCTGGCAGTTTTCATTTCCTTTCCCCACCAGAAATATATCTCGAGCTGCCACTGTTTGTTTGAAATACGAAACGAAAATAAAGAACATCTTTTATAACCATTTGGACTTATCAAATGCTCTGCACCATTGAAAGTTTCCATTGACTGTTCAAGTTGCTAATTACTTACTACCCTTTGAAGAATCAATTTAGAATCCATCAAGGCACTTATGAGATCTACCAATTACCTGGGTTGTTCCTCCCTTCTGGAATTACTAACTCTGGTGATTAACCAGTATTTACCAGAAGAAACACAATAAGAAAAGTCCTGGGATTATTTCCCTTATATCAAGTAAAATACAGAATTACATCCCTTCAACAAAATCCACTATCACGATCTACTCTCCCGGCTACAGTAACCCTTTACCATGAAAGCTGTAATGTAATGTTTTTTACCATAAACGCTGTAACGTAATAGTTTTTTTTTTACCATCAACGCTGTAACGTATTGTTTTTTTTTACCATAAACGATGTAACGTAATGTGCTTTTACCATAAACGCTATAAACTACACTTTACCATAAACGATGTAACGTAACGCTTTACCATAAACGCTGTAATGTTATGTTTTTTTTTACCATAAACGCTGTAATGTAAGGTTTTTTTTTTTACCGTCAACGTTGTAACTTTATGTTTGTTTATCATAAACGCTTTAACATAATGTTTTTTTTTAAATCGTAAACGCGGTCACGTGATGTTTTCTTACCAAAAAACGCTGTAACGTAATTTTTTTAACCATAAACGCTGGAACATAATGTTTCTTTTACCATAAACGCTATAACGTAATGTATTTTTTTACCATAAACGCTGTAACGTAACGCTTTATCATGAACGCTGTAACGTAACGCTTTATCATAAACACTGTAACGTAACGCTTTACCATAAACGCTGTAACGTAACGCTTTACCATAAATGCTGTAATGTAACGCATTTCCATAAACGCTGTAACGTAACGCTTTACCATAAACGCTGCAATGTAATGCTTTACCATAAACGCTGTAACGTAACGCTGTACCTTAAACGCTGTAACGTAACGCTTTACCATAAACGTTGTAACGTAACGGTTTACCATAAATACTGTAATGTAACTCTTTACCATAAACGCTTTAACGTTATGCTTTACCGTTGTGGTGAGATCAGTGATACCCTTGATCAAAAGTACATTAATAATTAATTAAATAATTAAAAAGTAGTAAAAACGATTACAACGCCCGTGTTTATTGCCCGTCATCATCACCGATGCCTCGGGTCGAGCTGTATTTTAAAAAGGTTCTCGCTAAGCAAAATGTTAGCCCATCCCAAAAAACCGCTGGCGTGTTCGTCACTCCGCCTTGAGAAATTGAAACTAACATGAAACAGTTTGCGTGCTGCAAATACTTGTTTCGCTCGTTGGATTGATAGAAAAAGGTGAAAGAGAGTGAGAGAAGAATAAAACAAATGCTTTTTATGAATCTAAAAATAAACTAATGCATTGTATTGTATCCAAGTCGCATGGTAACCGAGGTTTGAATTTGTATACTATTGCGTGAGAAATCCTTACTGCTTGTTACCCTCCACTTCGTTAGGCTAGACAGTTAACTACGATTCAAATAAACATTGAGAGAAGGGAAAGTGGGGTAGAACGATACTAAAAGTGAAACTTAGAATGACTTTCGTTATACAGAATAAAAGAATGATAAAATTAATATTATTACATTTAACAATTCCTCCATAGTCCTTATAATAATTTTATGAATCTGTTTATTAATATGGTAGTTTAGAAATTAAAACCCAATATGCATAGAGAAATACAGAAATGAGAATGGCAAGAAAGACTAGCATAAAAATTATATAGACTGGTAGGGTATAGTCTTCTGATAAATAATATGTTTCAATATAAAAAAATCGCCCAATTAATAACTAAGATATTGTATATATTTTCTATAAATATATAAGATATATTTTCGGACAGTGTGACAGACAGACTCTCGTTCTTGCTCATTTTAATGGTAACATTTTTGGGACGCAATTTTGAAAAGAGGCATTGGCGTGATTCAAATTTGATTGGTTAATGCTAGGAGGAAGGGAGTGGTAGAAAATGTTAGCCCAAAACGATACATATTTTGCAGTGTAATAGCATGGGCAGACTGACCAACAGACTAAAAAACACATAGTATATTTGGGGTTTGGTTTTTTTAAAAACTCAATTCAAAAATTGGTAGTCGCTTGATTTCATTGGCCAGCCCAAATGATATTAGCGAAAGCTTACAAGGCTCTTGGCCATTTGAATAAAATTCTTACGTACCAAGGGACGATGAGAACAGAAGTGTTGATTTTAAAATAAAAAGTCAAACAGTCTGGACACGCGGCAGAGAAAAACTTGTGCCTTCTCTGCTAGTCATCGTTACTTGTGTTATATTTCATTGAATTTGTGGTAAGAATGATTTATTTAATATGCATTATTAAAAGGCAAAAGCTAGATACTGCTATTGGGAAAAGTGAAGGACATGCCTGGAGCAAAAATTATTGAGTCCTCAAATTGAATTGTGTTTGAATATTGCATATTGTTATGACTATTATTATTATTATAAGATCAGAACATACTAGGAAGCCTCTGTGTTCAATGAACAATCATCGCCATGCCTAGAGCGTTTATATTTATGAAAAGGAGAGAGAATCATACAGAAGGAGATGTGTTTACTCCATTTAATTGTATTGAAGGCAACTATGTAAAATGACAGTGGCGTATCCGCCATATGGACCTGAGGTGTGGTCATAGTAGGATGTGAAGTCATAAGAATTAGGGGCTGGTACACCTGTATGCACTCGAGGCTGACCCCATCATAGCATGTAGTAAAAAGAAAATTGAAGTATATTCCAGATGTGAAAAGGCCAGGGGGTCTTTTGTTTGCAGGGTTTTATTTCCTGTTACCAGCCGGTGACAGGAAACCTGATGAAATAAATAAGAAGACAGAAAAGTCTCGAGAGAAAGTGTTACTGTATGCAGTTAGCCAGAAGAAGTTTCCGTGAGTTGACGTTCTATGCAGAGCAGCGTTATACGAGTGAATCTACCTACAGAATCTAAGGTGATGTGCCATAATCTGGGCACTCTGACAGTTCATCTGTGAATAAATTGATTTCTCTAAAATTAACTATAATGATCGGGGCGTGATAACAACAACAGCTTCTCAAATAAATGACTCACACTACTATATCTATCACTGAACAGTTGTGAATACACCCACAAGAACATTATAAGTTATCGTTATAGAACAAAGAGTCCCTTTAGTTAATTATTAGTTGTAAGATATATTTTCCTCAGTTTCAAAGACCTGTCCAAAAGAGTTTGCAGGACAGGCAGAATAAAATTGTAAAAAAAGAATTAATGTTCAAACTTAAACCACAGACTTATTACTTTACTGTTAGTGTGTTATAGTATGTTGGTTTGATGTACCATTATTTCATTTCATTCCCTAGACACTAGCCACATCAAACACCAGACACTAGAAATAAAATACAGCCCGTGTGAGATCTAGAGAGGTAGCGTTAGGTTCCCTGAGAATTCATCACCATCATCATCAACTATTAGACTCAGGGTCTTACATAGCTTGACCTCACACGGTTGACACTTCCACGGCAACACATCCTTCTATTATAACATCTTAACCTCTCCAGCAAAGTAAACTTGCTACAACCATAAACGCTGTAACTCATCGCTTTACCATAAACGCTGTAACGTAATGCTTTACCATAAATGCTGTAACGTAAAGCTTTACCATAAACGCTGTAACGTAACGCTTTATCATAAACGCTGTAACTTAACGGTTTACCATAAACGCTGTAACATAAAGCTTTATCATAAACAATGTAACGTAACGCTTTACCATAAACGCTGTAACGTAACACTTTATCATAAACAATGTAACGTAACGCTTACATAAACGCTGTAACGTAACACCTGATCATAACCAATGTAACGTAACGCTTTACCATAAACGATGTAACGTAACGCTTTATCATAAATAATGTAACGTAACGCTTTACCATAAACGCTGTACCTTAAACGCTGTAACGTAACGCTTTACCACAAACGCTGCAACGTAACGCTTTACCATAAATGCTGTAATGTAACGCATTTCCATAAACGCTGCAATGTAACGCTTTACCATAAACGCTGTAATGTAATGCTTTACCATAAACGCTGTAGCGTAACGCTGTATCTTAAACGCTGTAACGTAACGCTTTATCTTAAACACTGTAACGTAACGCTTTACCATAAATGCTGTAATGTAACAATTTACCATAAACGCTTTAACGTTATGCTTTACTATAAAGGCTGTAACTAATCGCTGTACTATAAACGCTATAACGTAACGGTGTACCTTAAATGCTGTAACGTAAGGCTTTACCATAAACGTTCTAACGCAACGCTTTACCATAAAGGCTGAAAAGTAGTGCTTTACTTTAAACGCTGTAATTTAACGCTTTACCATAAACGATGTAACGTAACGCTTTACCATAAACGCTGTAACATAACGCTTGACTATAAACGCTGTAACGTAACGCTTTACCATAAACGCTGTAACTTAACGCTTTAACATAAACGCTGTAACCTTATGCTTTACCTAAATCGCTGTATCATAACGCTTTACAATAAATGCTGTAACGTAACGTTTTTTACCATAAACGCTGTAAGGTAATGCTTTTTTACCATAAACGCTGTAACGTAATGTTGTTTACCATGAACTCTGTAAGGTAATGTGCTTTTATCATTATCGCTGTAACGTAATGTGCGTTTATCATTAACGCTGTAACGTACGCTTTACCATAAACGCTATAACGTAGTGATTTTTTTAACCATAAACGCTGTAATGTAACGTTTTTTTTCTTACGATAAACGTTGTAACGTAATGTTTATTTTACCATAATCGCTTTAACGTAATGTTTTTTAACCATAAACGCTGTAACGTAACGCTTTATCATAAGCGTTGTAACGCAACGCTTTATCATAAAAACTGTAACGTAACGTATTACCATAAACGCTGTAAAGTAACGCTTTACCATAAACGCTGTAATTTAACGCTTTACCATAAACGCCGTAACGTAACGCTTTACCATAAACGTTGTAACGTAACGCTTTGCCATAAACGCTGTAACATAACGCTTTACTATAAATGCTGTAACGTAATGCTTTAACATAAACGCTGTAATGTAACGCATTACAATAAACGCTGTAACGTAACGCTTTACCATAAACGCTGTAACGTAATGCTTTACGATAAACGCTGTAACGTAACGCTTTAGCATAAACGCTGTAATGTAACGCTTTAACATAAACGCTGTAACTTAATGCTTTACCATAAACGCTGTAACATAACGCCTTTAACATAAATGCTGTAACGTAATGTTTTTTACCATAAACGCAGTAAGGTAATGTTTTTTACCATAAACGTTGTAACGTAATGTTTTTTACCATAAACGCTGTATCGTATTTTTTTTTAACCATACACGCTGTAACGTAACGCTTTACCATAAAAGCTTTAACGCATTGTTCTTTTACCATAAACGCTGAAACGTAATGTTTTTTTTTACCATAAACGCTGTAACGTAATGTTTTTTTACCATAAACGCTGTAACGTACGCTTTACCATAAACGTAGTAACGTATTGAGTATTTTACCATAAGCGCTGAAACGTAATATTTTTTTTTACCATAAACGCTGTAAAGTAATGTATTCTTTTACCTTAAACGCTGTAACGTAATGTGTTTCTGCCATAAACGCTGTAACGTACGCTTTACCATAAAAGCTGTAACTTTATGTTTTTTACCATAAATGCTGTAACGTAACGCTTTACATAAACGCTGTAACTTAACGCTTTACCATAAACGCTGTAACGTAACGCTTTACCATAAACGCTGTAACGTAACGCTTTACCATAAACGCTGTAACGTAACGCTTTACCGTAAACGCTGTAACGTAACGCTTTACCATAAACGCTGTAACGTAACGCTTTACCATAAATGCTGTAATGTGCCGCTTTACCATAAATGCTGTAATGTGACGCTTTACCATAAACGCTATGACATAACGCTTTACCTTAAACGCTGTAACGTAACGCTTTACCATAAACGCTGTAACTTAACGCTTTACCATAAATGCTGTAATGTGACGCTTTACCATAAACGCTATGACATAACGCTTTACCTTAAACGCTGTAACGTAACGCTTTACCATAAACGCTGTAACTTAACTCTTTACCATAATCGTTGTAACTTAACGCTTTTCCATAGTTTGTTCTTATTTCTGATCTGCATCTTCCATCTGATATTATTAATATTCCAACTTACCTTTATCTTATATTATATGACAAGTAAAGTGCTACCCTCCATGCTTTCTTTGTCCTATCTTTCTGCTCCTTTTCCCCGCAGGTTCCACGTCACTGCTTAAAGACTTACACCTCCACGTCCATTTTCGTCAGCGTATTTTTAGCCCATGTTCAGTTTTTGTACTTCATTCTCCTTGTCACCCTTAACGAAGCATGAACTCAGCACTGTAGTTGTTTTTGGAGAGCCGGCACTGATTCAGGCGTTCCTTACGGAGCATGGAGTCAACGTTGCAACATTGTCTCCAAGAATCCTTCACCAAGCAAATGCATGCTACTTACAGCGGTAGTTTCTGTGGCAATCGATGTTACATCATTGGGTTGCTAGCCAGCCCTATCAAAAACTCGTACTGAATGTCTCTAATCCATGTTCAGTTACCTAGTCATTATGTGTTGTTCAAGGGTAGAGGTCAAGTTTAAAGGATGTTAGGTAGAGCTTTAGGAATGCCATTGGACAGGAGGGCTTGATATGTTTTTGTTGAGGACTCGTGCTTCACCGGAAGATGTAAGATATTGATAGTGATTATGAAATTAAGTTTTCGTGTTGATTCTAAAACTTTGTCAGCCGTGACCCACCTGCTATATCCTTAGGGGGACTAGGGGCATTTTTTTCTACATTTCCACATAGCGTGCCCTTTTCACCATTATCTACATGGAAGGGTTGGTTACATGAGAACGACTTATTTCAGTGTACATTTTCTGATTGTGCGTAATTTTTGTACTGTTCTGTATTAATTCTTAATGATGATGCTTTGTTATTATTGTTGATGTTGTAAGAAAATTAATAAATAACACACATAAAAAGGTATATTACAGACAGTCGTTAGAAAGAAAGTAGTAGAAAACTAGACAACAGAAAATCAACAGAAGTGATAGGCTTACTGGGGACTCGAACCCAGGATTTATTATTTATTTCAATGTATGAAAACTAGGAGTTTAGGCGACGAATTGTTTTCCTTTTAATACTGTCGTCTGTTAAATTGTGGTTCTTGTTTTGCCTGTTAAATTATGATTCTTGATTTGTCTGATAAATTATGGTTCTTGATTTGTCTGATAAATTATGGTTCTTGATTTGTCTGATAAATTGCTTTAATAATTGTTGTAGTATTTGTGAGGACTTGGTACCAATAACATTTTCTACATTCATTTCTATTTTGCAATTTTTGAAGTATCTTTTTTAACTTTTGTCTTTGCTGGTCATAATTCTTGGATTCCAGCTGGAAGTTCTTAATATTAAGTTTATCCCATTATTCAGGGGAGAAACTCAACACTGCAGTACGGGATCCATGGAAGGAACTTGCGAGTCAGAATGTTCCACTACCACCATTGGCTCAACGTCTTTGCCACCCAGGCTTTATCTGCGCCTACGGCACTTGCTCTAAACAAAAGAAAGACGTTCTGGAATGTTTCTGTGATCCGAGATTCACAGGTAAAGCTAGACCCTAATATACAGAAATAAAACAATAATGCCTACATTTATAAACACAAGCAAACTTACTCATCCACTCATTCAGCTCTCACTATTACTGTTCCAACGGTCAATGAAAATTTATCACAGAATTCCATCTGTCAATGAAAATTTATCACAGAATTCCAACTGTCAATTAAAATTTATCACAGAATTCCAACTGTCAATATAACCACAGACATTGTGAATTTAATTCTCAAAACAAGACACCAGAATGCTACTGCGACTACGGGTACGCCGGCCCTAACTGTACTGAAGCAATAGGACAACAGAATGCTGGTAAACGACTAGTACTGGAACATATATATGTAAATGTAACATATAGTATTATGTGCTCTATACTATTATCTCTATTATACTCTATATGTTATCTGTGTATTTCCCATGAGTTTCCGAGGAAAGAAAGAAAGATCATGACTAGTGCTCCCTCAGAGGCGTCAGATATAAGGTTGTGTACATGGCTGGGAACCTCACCATGAGAAAAGATACCAACATTACTAGAGCACATGAGTGCTTTGATGCAGACTTCTCGTAAGGGGATCAAGCTGCATCAAGATAATAATGTCTATTTTGATGAAAATAAGTTTGAACGAACGAACGAACGAACTTTATTTTCGAAGGGTAAAGAATTGGGCGCGCAGGCCCGTCTAACATTCTGCCCTTCCACTCTCATTAATCTTGCATACTATATCCTTTCATTCCCACATGATGCTTTAAGCATTAATTTAAAGGCATGCAACATTATAAAGTTACCATAACAGCATTCATTTACAGTATGCAAGCATAATAATAATAAAAAATGAGTAGGGTTTTTTTTTTTTGAAACAAACAAGCTAGTAAATGGGGGAAAAAAGTAATAATAAAATAAAATAAAAAAAAACAATAAATAAAAATAAATAAATTCTGTATACCGACACTCACTCATGTCTACAATTAATCTGTATTTTTGGTATGCGGGTACATTCTCACGACTCACATTTCTAAAGTACAGTATTATGTGGGTACATTCACACATACATTACATTATATAATAATATTTTAAAGTGAATATAATAATGATATTACATGGATATAAAACAAATTATTCACACACAAAAATGAGCGGAAGAGGAAAAGAAATGTTGACCTATGGATGAGATGTTGACAGGCAAATGCTGTTTCTATGGGGGTAGATAATCAGTGTTGAGGAAGTGTTTGAAAAGTGCTTTGATAAAAGAATATTGTGTAGGTAGGCTTTTTAGGTGGTGTGGAAGGCTGTTCCATAAGTAGGCACCAGAGTAGGCTAGACTCTTTTTGAACAGGTCGATCCTAGGTTTGGGCAGACGTAACTGATGTAATCGTTGTCCCTCCCTTCTACTGGTTTGAAACAATGATCTTAGGTACGACGGGGCATTGTTAGATAGAATTGTGTGAGTCAGCTTGGCTTTGTTGTAGAGAAGACGTTTTTTTAGCGACAGTATTTTGGGTTCTTTTCCTGTCCTTGTGTGTGGTGTGCGATTATCGGTGATCAGACGCACTGCTCTCTTTTGCAGGGAGTGCAGTCTCTTCGAGGTGGAAGCAGGGCAACAATCCCATAGTGTAGAGCAGTAATCTAGATGTGTCTGTATATGTGGGGTGTAGAACAATAGTCTAGTGTCTGCGTCTAAGAAGTGTTTTATTTTGGCTAGCTGGTACGTCTTTTGTGCTATGTGTTTGGTTAAATTCCGTACATGGGAGTTCCACGTTAAGTGCTGGTCAATCGTGATCCCCAGAACTTTGTGTTCTGTTACATGTTCAATTTGTATTGATTCCGCGTGTAGCTGTAGCGATCTTTTGGTGCAGCTTAGGAGTTTCTGTCTGGTGGTAATCAACATAGATTTCGTTTGTGTTGTGTTTACTGGCATACGATTCATATTACTCCATTTTGTTAGATTGTCTACATCGCTTTGAAGAGTCATTTCAAGTGCCACGCAGTCATTGTCACTAGTGTAGATAGTACAATCATCTGCAAAGAGGTCACAAGTTGAATATTTTAGATGTAGTGGCAGGTCGTTGATGAACATTGCGAAGAGTAGGGGCCCAAGAATAGAGCCCTGTGGTACTCCTGTAACTACCTTCGAGAAATCTGATGCCGAGTTGTTGTGAAGCATTAACTGTTGTCGATCTGCCAGGAATGATTTGATGATGTTTAGTGGATTAGAGCCTATTCTGAGGGTTTCCAACTTTTGAACCAAGATAGTGTGATCAATCATGTCAAATGCTTTCTTGAAGTCGACAAAAACAGCACCACATAATTTTCCATCATTTATGTTCGACAGCCAGTTGTCTGCCATTTTGGTGAGCGCTGTGTGACAGGAATGTTTGGGTCTGAAACCTGACTGGCTATCAATGAGCAGTTTGTTTGTTGTTAAGTGTTGAAATGTGGTGTTGTAAATGTGTTTCTCTAGTGGTTTTGAAAGAGATGATAGAAGGGATATTGGTCTGTAGCTGTTGGGATCGCTATGTGAGCCAGATTTATAGAGGGGGTACACTTTGGCAGATTTAAATGCTGTGGGGAAGTAGTTGTGTGCAATACATTGGTTGTACACATAGGTTAAGGAGTCGCAAATGATGGGCGCAGCGTAACGTAGAATCTTATTGCTGATACCATCAAGCCCAGATGAATTGTTGTTTTTTAATGCCAAGATATATTTGAGAACTTCATGTACTGTTAGAAAAGGAATATGTCTTAGATCTGTTGTGGTGTGTTCAGTGTTGCAGAAGGCTGTCAATTTACTAATATCGTAGTCCATTGGCTTTAGTGTCGACTTGAGAAGGCTAATTTCTGTTTTGAAGTGGTTGCTAAAATGAGTTGCCGTGAGGGAGCAGCTTTTTGGTAAAGAGTTTAGTGACTTTGATTTGTGTGTTAGTGTTCTAATGGCTGCCCAGACTTCTTTGCTGTTTGCTTTGTCTTGAATCATCTTTCTGAAATGTAGTTTCTTTTCCTGACGAATGAGATATTGTACTTTGTTTCTAAGCATCCGATACCTGCTGAAATCTTTGAGCTTATGTGCTTCGTCCCGCTCTCTCATTGTTGATAGTATTTCGTTGGTTATCCATGGGGTCTTTCTGATGTTTTTGACCCGAACCTGCTTTATAGGAACATGTTTGTCGAATACGTTGTTGAAAGTTTGTGTCCAGTATGTTATGGCTTCTTCTGGATGCGGAAGTTGGTACACGTATGAGAGAGGGGATATTTGTAGGTCTTGTAGGAATAATTGAATGTTAAAGTTTTTGAAATTCCTGTAATGGACTGTGATGTGTTCCGTTTTAGGTGCTTTAAACCCCTTTCTCGTCCAGGTACAGCAAATAGGATAGTGGTCACTTAATGATGTCTGTGGGACTATGCATTCTATAATGTTTTCTGGGCAGGTCGTATAGATATGATCAATTAGTGTAGATGATGAGTCTGTTACTCTCGTGGGTTGATTGATTAACTGTATGAGGTTGTATGAGATGGTGATATCATTCCACGTGTTGTTCGGTTTGTGAAGGTCAATATTGAAATCCCCCAGTAGAATAATTTCCTTCGAAGAAGCCCAAACGTTGTCCATCATTCGTGAGAATGTATCAAACCATACAGCAGAAGAGCTAGGGTTTCGGTACAGGTAACCAATTAGAACGGGGGTCAGGTTGGGGAGTTTTATTTCCAGCCATAAACATTCAATGCCAGTATGTTCTAGATCATCACGGCGCTTGTACTGAAGAGATGTTGAGATGTATATGACTAGCCCTGTTTCATGTTGTCTGTTAGGATCCCTGCGAATGGTGGTGAATCCATTAATCCTAATTTCGTCATCTGTAATTTTGTCATTGAGACGGGTTTCAGAAAAACCAAATATGTGGAAGTTTTGTTGGAGGGAGGTGGAGACTTCAGAAAGCTTACCTAGCAGGTGGTAAATGTTTAAATGACCAATTTTAAGCCCTGATAGTTTAAGCCATGAATTAGTGGTATTGCCTATATTTTGATTAGAGTTTTTGCACTCGGACATGATAATAGTCAATAGGAAAGAAATAATGAGGGGAGTAGGAATGAGTAAGAAGCAATAAAATTGGTACACAATGGTTTATACAAAATTGTAGACAAGTAATAAAATATGCACTGCTAGAGTCCGTGGACACTGTTTACAGTATCTTAATCTCTGCAAAAAGTGTGGTTTTTATCTTAAAATACAGTCTGTTCCGAACAAAAAGGAATATTTTTACTTCAACCACAGTCAATGTAGAGAATTAATCCTCCCGGGACAGTTAAAGGTCCACGCTGTGACTTAGTTAGTTAGTTTTGTGAGGATTTCCTAATTTTCCTCAATATGAAAAAACGAAGGTGCAGATGTATAAAAGATGTAAAAGAGAATGGTGAGCGTAGGAATGAGAGGAATAAGCACAGAGATAATAATAATAAGAAAACAATAGTATTAATACGATAGAGTTATTACTAAATCGGAAACAAATTTAGATACGCCCTGCTCTGACGAACAGAAAGAAATGTTTAAACAGACAATGTAAGGCCTGAATTTATGTGTATTGTTTGTCTGAGTAGGACGAGTCTGTCTTATATCTGTATATCTTTACATATCTAAGTCGAACTATATGTTCTGTTGTCTCTAGAGAGGTCGAAGGCTATTCGGCGGATGTGTCGCTAGAGTGTGGCGTGATTTGGCTTCGTCCTGATAGGGACTGTGTGTTTTCCATGTCGGCCTGTCGCCGGGGAAAAAGTGATCTCAGTATTGTGGGGAAGGTGATAGTTGTCTAAACCTATCGTGTATGCTTTACCCCAGTGTTTAGTCGTATTGCCAAGGAATGGCAGTTTCATAATTCCTATACCAAGGTAATCAAAGATACTCTTATGAACTCTCGATCGAAGCCACCATTTTCGATAGTTACGATTTGAATGTCTAAGAGAATATATTTGACTCGATGAAAACGACTTCGATTCCTAGCAGCACTATATCCTGTAGATTGCAGTCAATTGTTCATGATCAAATCTACAGAGCAATGAAATGTTTTATGAATGACTAACTTTAGGACAGATTCATTATCTGTATCCAAACGTGAGTGACAGCTCACGAGTGAAGCCATCTTGGAACCAAAACATGTAGTGACTTTCAAGAAGAGAAAAGGGATGCCCGTATTATCGCTTGATCAGTCCAGAGATCACTGCTACACATGAGAACCCATTGCTAGCGGTTCAATATTATTATATGGAAAAATATGTGCTGAACATTATGTTGAAGAATCGTCGCTAGACGAGATTAGGTTTAGAAGCCATCTGAAATATTGTTTATAAGCTGACGTGCTCAGTCAGTGAAGTCAGATGATAAATATGTATGGGCGATACTGAGTGCTTGGCTACTGACAGTCCATTATAATATTAATCTACATGAGTGCCCATGTAACATAACATTGCAAGACCAGTTATCCACTGTACTATGATGTATTATGCCAACTTGTGATTTGTCACTATCTGTGCTGTCGAGTGTGTACGTCCAATTAAACTTTAGAAAAGGTACACAGTCGTTGGTGTCGATGACTTCCAGTCATACATGAGTGTGAGAAAAGAACATTTGTCAACAACACGAACCCTTATCATCATTCGCACATTGTACACTCAATCCATGTCTACACACCACTGCGTAGGTCAAGTTGACATTCCATACACTACAGTGGAGCAAACAACACCATAGAGATCTTATCAACTGATGATGATGATGATGTCTGCTTCCATCCACTTATATCTATCTTTTGGTGGATATCATTAACGGGAATTAAAAATCCAACGTTATCCAACGTTTATCCAACTTTATCAACTGGTGGACCAGCTTTCTGGGTTTGACCTCGCAGAAGTTCAGAAGTCAACAGATTACCGATACCAGACCGTTTCCTGTGGCTGATACGACACACTTGCAGTATTGGTTTGCTCTTTGTCAACACTTCGTCACGTGACCTGTCAGGTGAATGCAGTATGTAGGTCAGCGTTGTTGACATTTTTTACATTAGACATTATAGAGTTTCACAGAACAGTTGGATCAATTCTTGTCAATGTTAACAGGAAGACAGTATGAGTGAGCTAAGAAGTCCTATTTTCATCGATGGATCTTCTTGTTTTCCATATATGAACTTTAATATTTAAGGCCAGAATGTTTAATTGAATAAAGTGGCAGTTTGTTGATTTTCATAAAAATAACTTTGCCATTACTGTAAAACTGAGCCTATTTTGCAACACATACTATCATACACATAATTTATATATATTTATGTTTACATGTTATTTGTTTGTATAGTATGTTAGTTTCTATGTCAGCGGGTTGTGTTTAAGGTTGGGCGGCGTCCTCACAACAGAATATCCCACGTCATAGAGGGTCCGTTGTGGGCGTTTTCTATAGGTGCAATTTTCTTGATTGAAAATTTGCTGCGACAACTGTTGCTTTTGTATTAGCTGTAAAGTCTGTAATTATTGTTATTTTTGTGATATTTCTTTGTTCTTTAGTTTTGTTTTGATTTGTTTGTAATTTGTTGGTCTAACCTTTTCTATCTTTCAGTTCTATTCACAATTTATATTCATATATTGTGACGTCATTTGTGTTGTTATTCTTTGCAGATTCAGTGATTATTTTCATTGATTTCCCTATTTGATTTATTTTGATTTCTGCAAACGTTCTTGTATTGTCAGTCCTATTTGTACTTTATGTATTCTGTTGGTTGACATATGTTTTATATAGGTATATTTCATAAGACACAATTGCCTGTGCACTGCACTTGGATTATGGTATAAACCAGTACCTGATTATTATTACTATTATACAAGACCTTATTAAAGGCTTGTGACCCACAGATATTGGGATAGTATACTGATTAATCAAGTCATTGAGAACTTGTGGTATTATTATTGATTCAGGTGATTAGTATTATTGTTAGACATCATGGCTACATTAGAATACTTCATTACACAAGGGAAAGCCCTTGATAAGACTGGTCAACAATTAGAACAATGGGCAGTTGCTCAATATGACAAAGCATTAGCTGCAGAAGAGAGAAGAGCTATGGCAGAAGAGAAAAGATTAGCTGCAGAAGAAAGAAAAGCTATGGCGGAAGAGAAAAGATTAGAAAGAGAAGCTGAGGCTGCTGCTGAACAAAAGAAATTGCAGATGCAGATAGAGGAAAGGAGATTTGAAGCTGAACAAAAAAAATTGGAAAGAGAAGCTGCGGCTGAACAAAAAAGATTAGACAGTGAAGCTGAACAAAAAAAATTGGAAAGAGAAGCTGCGGCTGAACAAAAAAAGATTAGACAGTGAAGCTGAACAAAAAAGATTAGACAGGGAAGCTGAACAAAAAAGATTAGACAGGGAAGCTGAACAAAAAAGATTAGACAGAGAGGCTGAAGAAAAAAAAGCAATAAGAGAACATGAATTTGAGTTGGAGAAATTAAGATTGACAAGTATGAGTAATGTTAATCAGGCATCTAGTGGTAATGATAAACCTTCTACTTACAAGGTTAAGGTTCCACCGTTCAATCAGTCCAGTGACGATATTACATTCTGGCTGGATAGATTTGAACGTTCTTGTCGTACACATAATGTGGATAAATCACAATACGCTAATCAATTATCAGAAAACTTGAAAGGTGAATCTTTGACTAGATTATGCCTTGTAGGAGAAGCAGATAAGGATAATTATGATGTCATTAGGGCGGCTTTGATAAAAAAATATCAGCTAAGTGAGGAAGGCTATCGCCTTTTATTTAAAACGATGGTACCTGAGACGGGTGTAGAATTCTCAGAATTCACTGCAAAGGCACGTCTCACAGTTGATCGTTGGATTGAGCTTTCCAAAACAGAAAAAACGTATGAAGGACTTATGGATTTGTTGCTCAGAGATAAGATTATGTCATGTGTGAACAAACCTTTCCTTGAATTTATACATGAGCGTAAACCCAAATCTCTAAAAGAAATGGAAGAATATTGTTCCCAATATGTCACTGCACACCCCGACGTGACTTTTGGCAACACTAAGATTAAGGAGAGTATGCCAGTTGCTTCAGCAACACCATACAATCCCAATTATTCACACAGATTTCAGGGACCTCAAAACAGATTTGATAAAAAAGGTAACCATAATAGTTATCAAAACCAAGGTAACCAATCATTTCAGGGTTCTTCTTCAAAGAACTGGAGACGACCTGATAGCTCTCGACACAGGGGTGGTCATAATTATAGGAATTTCCGTAGAGGAAGTAATTATAGAAACTATCAGGGTTATCCGTCTTGGAGTCAACAAGATCATAATTACAGAGATACTCATTATAATGAATATGATAATGGTAACCAAGGGAACTATGACTCAAACCCAAATAGGGGTTACAATAGAGGTAACAATAACTACAGAGGTGATAATAACCGAGGTAGATCTCAAAACAAAAGACATAAACCACATTTTCAGGCAAACTCTGCACAACAAGAGTCCCATGAAGCCTATAAACAGAGTAAAGATAATAATGATGCTAGTAATATGGCATGTGCCGCTTTTGATTTTGGGAGAGCATCTCAGTGCCCCCAATGCAAAACGTTATTTGAGCCAACCACAGTGTCTACTTTAAGCTGTGGCCATCCTCTTCCTGCTCTTCCAGCATCAGTCGCGCATGATGGAAGAGGTTCTCTTGTCTTACATAAGGGTTTAGTGAATAACAATCCAGTCTCTGTGCTATTTGATTCTGGATGCACCACAATTGGTGTAAGGCAGTCACTCGTAGATCCTTCCCGTGCCACTGGACAAGTAGTCAAATGTGTAACATTTGGCGGCACATTAGAGAAATACTCTACTGCTATCATTAGGATTGCTACTCCTTTCTTTACAGGAGATGTACACGCATGTCTTCTTCCGAATCCGATCGCTGACCTCATCATCGGTCGCATTCATGGAGTCAAGGAATGCACTCCGCAACAAATTTCCACGTGGGAAAGGCAAAACATGCAGATTGCTAACGCTGTAGTCACTAGAGCTCAGGCTCTTAATATGCCTCAAACTTCATCTATTGAAGATAATGAAGTGCATAACCAAGATAATCCCTTGGTAATTTCTCGTGACTCGTTTATAAAACAGCAAGAAGATGATCCCACTCTGAAGAAATTCTTCATTCTTGCAACTAAAGGTGATCCGAATAAAGACACAAGTCGTAAATCGTGGATTACAAAGAAGAATGGCGTACTTGTACGTATGGTTCAAGACTCCATTACGTCAAGTCATTCTCAAATCCTGGTTCCCAAGAAGTTGAGAGTTAAAATTTTGCAGCACGCTCACGACTCTCAGTGTGCTGGACACATGGGTTTTTCCCGTACTAAGTCAAGAGTCCTTGCGGCTTTCTTTTGGCCATTGGTAAACAAGGACATACGTATTTATTGTTGATCTTGTAAAGTATGTCAGGAAGTTAAATCCAAAGGTCCACGGCATGCTGCACCCATTCAGGCGGCGGACATTCCTATTCGGCCGTTTCAAAAAATGGCCATAGACATTATTGGTCCATTTAAGATCAAGTCTGCCAGAGGACATCAGTTTATCTTGACGTGTGTTGATATGTGCATACGTTGGCCAGAGGCTATTCCTCTGAAGAGCATTACTACTGCTGATATTGCAGATGCTCTTTGGCTTATATTTTCTCGTCTGGGGTTCCCCGGAGAAATATTGTCAGACCATGGCACCCAACTAATATCAGATACCATGTCTCAAGTAATGTCTACTCTGCAGATAGATAGATCTTTAAGTAGTATCTACCATCCAATGTCTAATGGTATGGTCGAACGCCTTAATAGAACACTTAAAAACTTACTGGGGAAGATAACTGAGGATCATCCTCAAGACTGGGACAGAGTTTTACCTGCGGCCCTCTTCGCTTACAGAGAGGTACCCAATGAACATACGGGATTTTCTCCCTTTGAACTCGTCTTTGGCGCGCGTCCGCGTGGCCCTATGTCGTTGCTTCACGATCTCATAACATCTGACAATATTGACGATGACACAAAGTCATCCTACGAATATGTCATCGCGTTGAGACAAAAAATTATCGAAGCATGCAAATTAGCAACTTCTTCTTCTGAATTTGCGAAACAGAAGGCAAGGCAATTTGCCAATAAGAAGAGATGCTTACGACAACTTTGTCCTGGTGACAAAGCATTTGTATTACTACCTTGTAGGGAAAACAGATTACTTATTTCTTGGAAAGGTCCGTACGATATAATATCGAAAATTTCCGATGTCGACTATATTGTCGATATTGATGGGAAGCATAAAACCTTCCACATCAATATGCTTACTGAATTCCATGAACGTCCGGATTATTTGCAACCCATTTTCCAAGCAACGGACAATTCTCCAGTACAACATGGTCATTACTCATCACTGTCCGTGATACAGGATGAGGAAACAAGTTTTTCAGATGTAAATTTTCCTCTTCCAATGATCCCACTTCATTCCAGTGAATCATGGAAGAACGTTACTGTCTCTCCTGATTTGTCTCTAGGAGAACAGCGACAAGTTTCAACTATGTTGCAAACATTTCAGGATGTACTCACTGACATCCCTGGACAAACGAATGTCATTCAACATGACATTGTTCTAACTGACCATACTCCTATTAGGGTTAGACCTTATCCTATACCTATACATTTTCAAGCACAGGTCGAGAAATAGTTGGATGAGATGATAGATTTGAAAATAATCGAACCATCCACCTCTGCATATTCTTCGCCGATGGTTATTGTGCGTAAAAAAGACAATAACATACGTCTTTGCGTTGACTATCGAAAATTGAATCAAGTAACTAAGTTCGATGCCGAACCTATGCCTTTACTGGAAGAGCTACTTACTCGACTCTCCAAATCTCATTTTTTCACTAAACTTGATTTGTCTAAAGGATATTGGCAAGTTTCTTTATCTGAACGCGCCAAACCTCTCACGGCTTTTTCAACACCTAGAGGTTTGTTCCAATGGAATTTTATGCCTTTCGGTCTTATGAACGCACCAGCTACGTTCGTACGCATGATGCGCCGAATCCTATCTTATCGGTCAGATGTCATTGCATATCTAGACGACATCTGTCTTTTCAGCGATACTTGGGAAGATCACTATTCAGGGTTAGATGAATTGCTGTCTACTTTGCGTGAGCACAACCTGACAGCGAAACCCTCTAAAGCCTATATTGGTTTTAGCGAAATTTCTTTCCTAGGCCACCGAGTTGGTCATGGTTTCCTAAAGACAGAGGACCATAATACTAGTAAGATACTTAACATCTCAATCCCTAAGACTAAAAAACAGGTGAGAAGTCTGTTAGGTCTTATTCAATTTTATGGCAGATTCATTCAGAATCTATCCTCTATCATGGCACCTCTCTCAACACTTCTAAAGAAAGGTTCGCCTAATGTGGTCCACTGGTCTCAGGAATGCCAATGCTCTCTGGATAAGATTAAAACACTGTTTTCAACACCACCTATTTTAGTGCTACCCACTAAAGATAAGACATTCGTTCTTCGTAGTGACGCTTCATCCACTGGGATTGGAGCGGCACTAATGCAAGAGTACTCTGGAACTCTGCATCCTGTAATGTATATTTCCAGAAAACTTAATGCGGCAGAAAGAAATTATTCGGTTTTAGACCGTGAGCTATTAGCTATGGTTTGGTCGATCCTCAAACTACAGAGATTCCTTCTAGGCGCACATTTCATAGTAGAAACCGACCAAAAAGCTCTTACTGCTATACAGAGTAAGAATTTGAAGAGCTCGAGGTCTACTCGATATGCAATTGCTCTTCAACCTTTTCATTTCTCTGTGCGAGCTATTCGTGGATCAGATAATGTGATGGCAGACATTCTGTCAAGATGCCCACATGATTCCACATAACTATTAGGGCTTAGACTTCTTGATATGTCTAGTTCTATAGTAGTTCCTTTTCTATATCATGATAGATACACATTTGTAATTTAATAATATAATGATTGTATCACTACATAGCGGTTCATTGATGTTTATTCACCGCTGTGCTTTGATGATTTTTTCTTCATAAATCATAAATTTAAGATATCTAATACGAAATGATGATATGAATTTTTTAGGCATTGTGTAATTGCCAGAATTGTATTATACTTTGATGACACCTTCCTGGAAAAATATACTTGTAGAGAAATAATTTCTCTCAGTTTATGAGACACATTCTCACCAGTCGCTCCATAAGTCGACTTAGCCTCATATTAGGCGTTATAGGTATTCCTGATATTTTCATCTGCGCATTATTCATGCGTTGTGAGCCTATTGTACGTTGCTCCTAGATGTATTTCAAAAAGAAAAAAAAAATGTTTCATTTTTTTTCCCGGGAGGTGTGGTAAGACTGTTACGTGCAGTCTGTGATATCTTACAATATTATACATAGGTAATTTTTTAGTGCTTAAGGGAAAGTCATTATTGAGTTACTTCCCTTAAAAGTTGTGTCGGCTCTTTCGATCAAACTCCGCGGATAAATCCATGTTACTGCGATTTATTCGTTGTTTGGGTAATAATAGATTGTTCTTGCTTCAGAATATCTATGGCCTGAATTTATGTGTATTGTTTGTCTGAGTAGGACGAGTCTGTCTTATATCTGTATATCTTTACATATCTAAGTCGAACTATATGTTCTGTTGTCTCTAGAGAGGTCGAAGGCTATTCGGCGGATGTGTCGCTAGAGTGTGGCGTGATTTGGCTTCGTCCCGATAGGGACTGTGTGTTTTCCATGTCGGCCTGTCGCCGGGGAAAAAGTGATCTCAGTATTTGTGGGGAAGGTGATAGTTGTCTAAACCTATCGTGTATGCTTTACCCCAGTGTTTAGTCGTATTGCCAAGGAATGGCAGTTTCATAATTCCTATACCAAGGTAATCAAAAATACTCTTATGAACTCTCGATCGAAGCCACCATTTTCGATAGTTACGATTTGAATGTCTAAGAGAATATATTTGACTCGATGAAAACGACTTCGATTCCTAGCAGCACTATATCCTGTAGATTGCAGTCAATTGTTCATGATCAAATCTACAGAGCAATGAAATGTTTTATGAATGACTAACTTTAGGACAGATTCATTATCTGTATCCAAACGTGAGTGACAGCTCACGAGTGAAGCCATCTTGGAACCAAAACATGTAGTGACTTTCAAGAAGAGAAAAGGGATGCCCGTATTATCGCTTGATCAGTCCAGAGATCACTGCTACACATGAGAACCCATTGCTAGCGGTTCAATATTATTATATGGAAAAATATGTGCTGAACATTATGTTGAAGAATCGTCGCTAGACGAGATTAGGTTTAGAAGCCATCTGAAATATTGTTTATAAGCTGACGTGCTCAGTCAGTGAAGTCAGATGATAAATATGTATGGGCGATACTGAGTGCTTGGCTACTGACAGTCCATTATAATATTAATCTACATGAGTGCCCATGTAACATAACATTGCAAGACCAGTTATCCACTGTACTATGATGTATTATGCCAACCTGTGATTTGTCACTATCTGTGCTGTCGAGTGTGTACGTCCAATTAAACTTTAGAAAAGGTACACAGTCGTTGGTGTCGATGACTTCCAGTCATACATGAGTGTGAGAAAAGAACATTTGTCAACAACACGAACCCTTATCATCATTCGCACATTGTACACTCAATCCATGTCTACACACCACTGCGTAGGTCAAGTTGACATTCCATACACTACAGTGGAGCAAACAACACCATAGAGATCTTATCAACTGATGATGATGATGATGTCTGCTTCCATCCACTTATATCTATCTTTTGGTGGATATCATTAACGGGAATTAAAAATCCAACGTTATCCAACGTTTATCCAACTTTATCAACTATATTGAGTCAGTTGCCGTAAAACGGATGAATTGTGAGAATTCCGTTCTGTGCGGGTGGAGACGGGGTGAGAAAACTCCCATTTTCTTGCTGTAGTTCCTGCGTTGCGATTAAGTGAATGGGTGTTACTTGTAGTCCAATCTGTCCATCTGTCCAGTGGTGTCTGTTTTGCAGTTAGCAGCTGGCTGGACTGTTGTGTGGGTAGTGGCGGATACATTTGGTCATAAAGGTTAGCGTGGGAGGTGGGCTTAAATGTAGCTTTTCTAGATACTTGCTTGTCAGTTGAGGACGGTGATTGATGGTTATGAGCTGTTGTGCCTGGGTTTACTAAGTTAAGTGTATAATTTGTGTCCCTGGTGAATGAATGTGCGTGTTTCTGGTGTGTCCTCTGAGGAAACTTTAAATTTTTTGCTAGGTAGCTGGTCCCTAGTTTAGAAGTGTGTACCTGATCTCTGTATAGAAGTTTTTTTGGCGCACCTGACTTAGATGTGAAAAAGGGTGTGTTGTTTATGAAAGACGTGTTATGCTTTGAACAAAAAGTGTAAAGCACCTTGTTGTTGATATCCACAGTTTGGCGTGCTTTACCATAGCTGGGTGGAATAATTGACGAAATATATGTGGATGTGTTGGGAAATTTTTGTTTTATGGTGTCAATCATTCTGGAGATGTCTGATAGGTTAAGAGTGTGTCCATTTGTGCTGTCGTTTATCCCTACGTGTATTGTTGTTTTCTTTATGTTGGTGTTTGTGTTGAGACGGCTTATTTCATTGATAACTTCTACTATTCCGGCTCCAGGTAATGGTATAACAGTGACTAGTTCCCCTGGTGTTGTTGACATTCGATCGCTGTGAATGCCATTTAGCAATGAGTCTCCTATAATAATGTTGGTTGTGTTGTGAGGAATGTGACGATTAGGATGTGGCTGTGGTCGAGTACGACGGCGTTGTTGGTGCCATTGCTCGTTGTCTTGCAGTAGGTGGTCAGCAGAATCTTGTGTCAAGTGACATTGGAGTTTACGTGCCCTGTCATCTTCTTCTGAGGTTGCTGTTTCGGAATCTGCTTGTGTAGATAGGATTGATGGATTTCCAAATCGATTGCTAATTTTTACTTCAATTGGGAATGTTTTATTTGGTCCTAATCTTCTTCCTACACTGCTGCTAATGTCCTTTTGGCTTTTAACATTATGATGCTGTCCTGGGCATGCTTTGTTTTGAGGAATGAGTGTTGGAGAAGGGGTGGGTAAGTTAAGTGGTGTAACTGGAGATTCATGATGAATTGCTTCTCGTGGGCTGTCAATCACCTCCCCATTTTCTTTTTTCTTATTACTTGAAATAGGTTGGTGGTTTAGGTGATGAACCAACCTTGTGTTTTCTCTGCGGAGAGTCATAACTTCATGTCTCAGTGTTTCAAGCTCTGTTTTCAGTGAGCTTTCTATATCCTGCTTGAATTTTTCAATGACGTTTTTCAGAGAACTTTCAATTATAGTTTCCAGCTCCTGACAGAAGTGTTTCTCTGTTCGTTGGCTTAGTTGTTCCATAACACACTCATTTGCTAATAGATATTTTGTGGAGCATGAGTAGACATCTGCGCTATTGACAGGCACTTTTGTTTGGAAAGTAGCTGTATCTGGGAGGCATGATGGGCTGGTGTCGTTCATTTTGGATGGGTTATCTGAAGAATTGGGGAATACATCACTCAAAGTGTGGTTTACACTGACTTGGAAAGTAGCTGTATCTGGGAGGCAGGATGGGTTGGTCTCGTTCATATTGGGTGGGTTATCTGAAGAAATGATGAATGCATTTTTCAAAGTGTGGTTTACGCTGACTTCAGTGGGTTGGTTGATGTGAACTTCTAGATAATTTATTGTGGGCTTTTGAGCTGTCGGTCCATTAGAGGTGGGTCCTGTTGGATCAAATATGGGTGGTGTTGGATCGAAAGTGGGTGTTGTTGGATCACACGTTGGTGGTGTTAGATCAGGGGTAAAGGTGGGTCCTGTTGGATCAAATATGGGTGGTGTTGGTGTTGGTGGTATCACAGGTTAAAGGTGGTATTTGATCAAATATGGGTAAAAAGTGGGTGGGTCCTGTTGGATCAAATATGGGTGGTGTTGGATCAAAAGTGGGTGGTGTTGGATCACAGGTTGGTGGTGTTAGATCAGGGGTAAAGGTGGGTCCTGATGGATCAAATATGGGTGGTGTTGGATCGAAAGTGGGTGGTGTTGGATCACAGGTTGGTGGTGGTAGATCAGGGGTAGGAGGACTGGCTTCAATGGTTAGCTGAGATTTTGCGTTGGTAGACTCGACTCCTATCATTGTTGGAGAAGAAGTAGGATCAGTTACAATCATGGTTTTATCTAGAGCTGATCTTTGGAGGTGAGAAAATTCGACGTCCAACCATGTCTGTACGCACTCTGTCGTTCCTTGTGTTAAAATCTTATTTTTTGTGTGATACAGATGTATTGTGAGGAGGTCCGTGCTTATTTTATCCTCAACAATAGCGTTTAGTTGATCGCTCCGGGTTTCAATGGAACAGCTTTTGTAGTATTCTAGGCAAGTGTGTTTGAAAATTTCGTAATGTTGACTGTTACGGAATTCAACAGAGCAACATTGACCCTTGTTCGTTTGTTTGATGATCAGATGTGGAGGGTTGGTCCAGGCGTGAAGTTTTCTTTGTATGGCTTTTTCTTTGTTAAGGCAGTAGCTCTTAGTGACTGTAGAGGGACGTAATCTTCCATCTCTGGGTGGTTTTACTATCGCTGATACGACGACGCTGTTCTCCTCGCTCGCCATGATCACATTACATGCCTGAGGGCTGACAAGCCCTGTAATTTAACATTGTGTATTGTTCCATAGCCAGAAGGTCACCGTCAAAATTTAGAATGTGTAACAACTGTTGAAGTAGTTTTCGATTTATCGACAAATGGTGGCAGGACACAATACTGTCATTCCATACAGAAAAAACACAATATTAATACGTGAATTTAACACAATTGCAATATAAACAATTTCATTGTATGTCAAACAAAACCGCCAACACAGGGATGTATAAACCATCCATATTAAATGGGAACAACTTAGAATAAAATATCCAAAATGTAGAGCCAAATAAAAACACGTCCGCACATGTGTCCAACGCAAAATCTCAGCTAACCATTGAAGCCAGTCCTCCTACCCCTGATCTACCACCACCAACCTGTGATCCAACACCACCCACTTTCGATCCAACACCACCCATATTTGATCCATCAGGACCCACCTTTACCCCTGATCTACCACCACCAACCTGTGATCCAACACCACCCACTTTCGATCCAACACCACCCATATTTGATCCATCAGGACCCACCTTTACCCCTGATCTACCACCACCAACCTGTGATCCAACACCACCCACTTTCGATCCAACACCACCCATATTTGATCCATCAGGACCCACCTTTACCCCTGATCTAACACCACCAACCTGTGATCCAACACCACCCACTTTTGATCCAACACCACCCATATTTGATCCAACAGGACCCACCTTTACCCCTGATCTAATACCACCAACCTGTGATCCAACACCACCCATATTTGATCCAACAGGACCCACCTTTACCCCTGATCTAACACCACCAACGTGTGATC
>JAMPIV010011088.1:0-75744 GCA_024509875.1 Oreohelix idahoensis | reverse complement strand
GATGATGACACCCTATTCTTCACACAACGACGATTTAACCCGCTACGGGTGTTGGCCTCCTGCTTTATTGTTGTAGTATGTAAACAATACCAGGCAACGTAGCCTGTTCTGTATTTGGCCGTACAAGCTAAGAGCCCTAATTCCTAGGCAATTCCTCGCTGAGGTATATGTTTCCTCACGTCGTGAGAACTTCTAATGCCTCTCCGTATTTCAGACGTAACTAGGGCGCCAGTTACTTATGCGCGTACCCCAGTTCTCTTCAATTACGATGTTGTCTCTTGCCTCCCTCTCTTAGAAGGCAAAGTCCATTGCAGGCTTAGGGTTACCTACCCTCCGCTGTGAATCGCTGTAAGACAAAATAACAACTATTTTACACCAATTCAAAAAATACATAATTCAAAACACATTAACAACCAAGATTTACCTACACCCCGTTTCCCATACCATAATAAAAAGTTAGTTGCTTATCCTTTACAGGACGTGGCAATCAACCCCAGCTTTTATTGGCTGTTTGTGATTTTTCTAGGCAATTTTTTTCATTCAGTAGTTTGCCATTGCTTTCTGAACGGTACGGCGCTTATACCATTGTTAAAAATCCACACAAAGCGATCTGCTACCAAACCGCATGCAGCAGGTTTCGAACCTGGTATATCTGGATTATGAAACCGCGTTCATATCCATTAGGCCACAGACGCCGACACCATAATAAAACTTCCCTTTAATACAAGATCCTATCTCTAAGTATTATTTCTGCCCTCGGGTCAGACAACGCTCACTCCTTCTCCTCCCCTGCACTATTCTTATATTAAAGGCAGTCCATGGAAGGTTATCAAAATAGAACAACTTATTTAGCACACAAATGCATACACCATATATCAGAATATTACACACTCTTCACCCCTTTTCCTTCTGAATTACATTAATTAAACCCGTTTCTTAGGCACCCACAAAAAAACTGCGTACCTACACTACTATTTATCATAATCAACTGTGGTTACTCTGAACTCGTTATAACGTTACACAGTGCACTCGTCTAACCTAAGACCCTATTCTCAACCGTTAATATCTCAAACCCGCGCCACAAAATAACAGAACTCGCTAGCTAGACATAGTATAATTACAACAAAACTTATACTACACGGGCTCTAGCTTTGTAGAAGTCGGAAGTGGATGGCAACTACTGACTACCAATAAAATTAAATCCCAGAAGAAAGCTTACTCTTACTTGCTAACTCTATTAGCTAACATTCTTACACCACTTATTAAGTTTACGAACATACCCAGACTTTCAGAATATCCACGAACCTGGCAGACTGAACTGACGCTATTCACGGCAATAACATTCTTGGACTTGGGAGCACTAATTACTAATTTGGCACTGTGTATATATAGGGCCAATTTTCTGATGCAAGACCTACGCGGTGAGTCATAGCTTCTAGCATGGTCTCCCAAAATCCGCTTCCAACCCAACTTCTGACGTAATCTAATGACTGATACATAAATTAAAAATAAAAACCAATCGTACGAGCTTCCCGTTAAATATCATAATATTATCTTAACTCGACCAATCCCCTAGCGACAAAGAGTTATTCCCCCTGTTGGACCGGGGGGGGGGGGGGGGGGGGAGAGAGAAATCAAAGAAAATAGACTTCCCTCGAAGTTTGCTGAAAAATGTACGTAATATTACCTAACTATACCGCCTATCAACAAGAGTGACTCACTAGCCCACGTTACAACACGGGTAGAGGTTTTCTCCCATCTCCAACCGCCATACAGAATAACCCAGAATTAAAACAAATACGAACTAGGACTCACTAGAAAAAAAGAAGAACCAAAATTAATAAACGGGACAAGAAATGGGGCGAGTTGAACATAAAAATTAACAGTAACTCATCACAGTGCTATAGATAGTGAATAGGTGCTATAGATCGGGAATAGATGCTATAGATATGGAATAGGTGATATATAGGGAATGATGTGCTAAAGATAGGGAATATAGATCAAACGTCGGGATAGAAGTAAATAAGTAGCTTACGTCCGCTTAAGACAACGGACAAAGAAATAGCCAACGCTACGACCACAAGGTTTTCGTCTGGGACAAACGACCAGAAACAGTAGAGAAAAAAAAATAATGAGAACTAATGTAAATACGAAAATCAGTAAAACAGGTGGTAAAATCCAATTACACATTCCACTGTCTGATAAGATAAAACAAGACAGACACAAATACTGGCACGAGACAGATAAACGTAGCAACAAATAAGAAAGCGTTCAAAACAAAGTTTCCCCTTTTGACCCAAATGTCACAATTTTGGTCAAGCTGGTCACCCCTGTACCAAAATGGACCAGAACAAATTAATGAAGACAATTCAGGGTAACGGGACAAAGTAAGGAAGGGTGTTCTCTAATCGTTTTGATTGGTATGTCCGTTAATGCTTTGCTATTGTGCATATGTTTTGGACTAATCATGAAAGCTCCGAGTCCTCAGCGGACTTCCTCCCCCAGCCGTCTCACCCTTTTTTTTCTTCACGCTTCTGCCTTTACATACACGTGCCATGCTCATTATTGTTACGAACTCCCAGATGTTTTGTTTATAGGGCTGTCTGCAAAGTGGGGATGCTTTGTTGGGGTTAATTTCGACAAAATAGCATCAGTGTCGGATCTGCAAGTATAGGCCAAGATAATCGTAGGTCTGAGAGTGAATGTATGTGTATGTTGATTCAAGACCTACGGCATTATTTATTATAGCTTATTGTTTCTATCTGCACACAACCACACACATAGATATGCTTATGTGCATTATGTGTCTGCTAGCTCTGGCTTAACATGGCCCCAATAGACATAGTGAGAAAGAAAGACAAATTTCACATACAAGGGGTCGTCCACATATGACGTCACGCAGTGAATGGGAGGGGGTCTAAAACTGGTTGACGAAGTGTGACGATAGAGGGGGGGGGGGGGGGGGGGGGGGGGGGGGGGGTTTGAAAAAATGTGACGTCACACAAACAAATACGATAAAGCAGCGGTTCTTAACCTTTTCTTTACCACGGACCCCCTTTTAAATATCTTTTGCTGCCGCGGACCACCAAGACTTAACTCAAGATTTAAAACCCTAAAGTGCATCAAATATTTAGGCAACGGCAGCGAGGAAGGGAACAGGTGTCACGCATCAGTCAAACCAGCTGTAAATGGGTACCTCACTCTGATCTTGAAGTAGAGAAGGCAACGGCAGCGATTTCCCTTGTTTCCGGTGTACCGTTAACTTGTAGAACTGATTCAATTCCGTTCTATTGGTTTATAAACTTTTAAAAAAAAATACGGGCTCCAAAGCCGCGCCAAAACACATAATTTAAGGGAAAAAAAAATTGAATAAAAAAAAAAAAATTCTACACTACAAATGGGGGAGAGCTCACAATGTGAAATGTCACGTTTTCAGTCAAGAAAGAGTACGGTGATCGGTTTGGGCAATAAATTTGCAAAATAATTATTACCCGGTGAATTAACGCACAAGTACCAATATTTATTTAAAGTTGCTCATCAAGGGTCTTCAAATTTGGACAGAAGGGAGAAATAAGTAAATGCGCACACTCCTATTATAATATTTCTATTGGAATGATTCCATACAAAATTAAAATAATAATAATCATAATACCTGAACACCGGAACCATGGCCTAATATTACTTGTTAATTTTAATTAATTAATTAATGAGAAAGCTGGTGGGGTATTCAGTGGGGTACTGGAAGATGAGACAGGTCTATATTTCAGAGCTGGCATTTGCTGATGATGTTGCCCTGATTGCTAAATCAGAGGCACATCTCCAATCCAACCTGCAAGTCTGGAAGGAAGAGCTGGAGAAGAGAGGGATGGTCACAAGCAGCTCTAAAACAAAATCCATGGTGATATCACGAGAAGAAAGAAGACATCAGATTAAGCTGGGAGAACAAGTCCTGGAGCAGGTCGACCACTTTAAATACCTCGGAGCTATTATAGACCGAAAGGGAGGCATCAAAGAAGAGTTGGCCACTCGAAAAGCAGCAGCTGGGAGACTTTTTCAGGCCATAAATCGAGGATTCCTCAGCAAGAGAGAGGTTGGTAAGAAAACAAAGATGGCTGTATACCGCTCCACCTATGTCCCAGTCTTAACATATGGATGCGAGTCATGGGCAATGACTGCAACCCATAAAAGCCAGATCCAAACCTCAGAAATGAGATATCTGAGGAAGGTGGTTGAAGTAACAAGAAGAGACATGGTACGCAACCAGACGATACGTCAAGGCCTTAAATCCTACCCCCTGCAGACCCAAGTAGAACAGTCCCAATTAAGATGGTTTGGCCATGTCTGCAGAATGGGAGAAGATCGGATACCACGACAAGCATGGGAAACAAAGAGCCAAGGATCCAGACCCCGAGGACGACCCAGAGTCCGCTGGGAGGACAACATTAGACAATCTTTGAAGGATCGAGGACTAGAATGGAACCAGGCCAGGAGGAAGACAGCCGATAGGATAGTCTGGCGCTCTCTCTTCCAAACCTCTACACCTCACGGTAGAAGGAGAACGACTAAGTAAAGAGAAAGCTGGTGCTGCATTTCACTTACAAGCCTTGTTATATCCGGCTTAATAGCTGAAACTTGTATTCTGAGTTCTGACTCTACGTTTTTCAAACGTTTTTTTTTTTAACTTATGTTTAAGATAAACTAGAGCAGAAAATTATTTTTTTACACAAGTATGTCCTTAAGAAAGGCATCAATACTTCGATAGTTCCGGAAAATCTGCTTGTAAGTGAGCCCAGAAATTTTGAAGTGGCTGTTCCTTGAACTGCAATTTCAGAGCACCATCCGTGGACATTTCTATGAGCTTGTCTTCCTCTGCTGCTGTGAACCCCTCTAGTTCATACACATTAACTGAAAATGGATCTCTAATCCAGTTTTTGCTTGCATCAGGAACAGGAAAATATTCACGGAAACTATGCTGCAAATCTTTCAAATGTCGTGCTATAAGTGATGTGTCCTGCTCAGACAACTCTTCATCGGTAGAACCAAGACAATCTGTGAGGTTTGGAAATGTCTCAAAGTTTCGGTTCGATAGGCGATGATGCCACAATTTTAACTTTTTCATCATTGCTTCAATCTTGTCTTCAACTTGAAAAACTGTAACTTTGTCTCATTGAAGATTTAAGTTGAGCATATTTAAATGAATAAAGATATCTGACAGATATGCTAATTTTACTAACCAGGAAAAATCTGTCAAACGATAGCTGAGCTGAAATTGCTGTTCCATGAGGAATAATCTTATCTCGTCTCTCAATTCCCCAAAACGAGACAAAACTTGACCTTGTGATAGCCAACGAACTTCACAGTGTAGCAAAAGTTGATGATGTTCACTGCCCATATATTTCCAAAGCTGCTCAAAAAGTCTTGAATTCAATGATTTTCTTTTTATAAAATTGATAATTTTGATTGATTCATTTAAGGTCTGTTTTAGTTTTTCTGGTATCTTCTTAGCAACTAGAGCTTCCCTTTGTATGCAGCAATGGTCCCAAGTCATCGACGGTAGGATTTCCTTAATCAGTGCTACAAGTCCAGTAAGCTTTCCAGACATTGCTCATGCTCCGTCTGTGCTAATTCCAACGCATTTCAACCACTCCATATCATCAGATGTTATAAACTCGTTTAAGCTGTTAAATACTTCTTCAGATGTAGTGTGTACCAACGAGGAGATGAACAGTAAGTAGTCGAAAATATTTCTCTCGTGCCCATATCTAACGTAGCACAATAAGGTCGCTTTGTTTGTTGTGTCTGTACTTTCGTCCAGTTGCAGAGCAAAATAGGGGGACATGCGAATTCTTTCTAGTAACTGTTCATTGATATTGGCTGACAAACCGTCGATTCGATTCTTAACTGTGTCATTTGACAAAGTGTGACAGAGTATGAAAATCGAACATCTCGATCAGTCGCTTTACTCCCACAGTCACCCCTCATTTGTTTGTTTCAAGCAAATCATCCAACGTGGGTTCCCCATCTTTGCTTTCCTCATTAGCATACACGGGCTATTGCACAAAAGCCACACCTTTCGCTAGCTGTCTTACTATATTTAGCCACGCCTACCTGTCTTCTTTTCACGAGCTATCAAAGCAGATATTTAGATTCATAACTGACATTCCTTCAATGGGGGCGGGCCAAGGGCGTCTGCCTTTTAAGTTTCATTATATTTCACTGGGATTTTTGTGATAATTTGTGGTGAAATTACAGTGATGCAACGTTAAAATTCCTCCATTTATAAAGATAATAGGTAAAATAACATGTAGGGATAAAAATATAGGTAAGATACGCTGATACATTCTCGCCCATGCCGCGTTTTCTAGCGCCATTGAAACTAACTAGTTATAACATGCAGACTAAACGAACGATCTTTTTAGACGGGGTGGAAACGGAGATAAAAGAAAAAAAAAATATGACGGTCTGAACACGTGTTTGAATCTAAAGTCTAAAAGACGCAATTTGTAGTTTTAAAGAAAAAATTACGCCACTAGTTGACACAATGTAAGGAAATGGACAAAAAACGACCTTAGCTCTTGTTAGAAACAGACGTATCTTGGACGGTTTACGGTAATTAGTTGTTTTAGTTTGAATCTAGCGGCAAACGCGTCCACGAAGGTTCAAAAACAAATTTCAAAACTAACCTTGAAAAAAAGTAGGTTTTTTCTTAATAATAAGTTTAGGAGAATAAAAACTAGCTAGTTTGATAGCCCATCTTAATCTGAGAAATAATATACTTTTAATTACACAGACGGACAGATAACACGGAAGATATTGACGAAAGACTGTATTGTTCAATACAGACTAGCAGACAGTTTTTTGTGCATATTTTCACTAAAGTTACATTTTGACGTCCTTGAGACTAAAAATGCAAAAACAAACTGCAGGTGGACTAGGGGCAGGGTAGGAGGATAGTAGCTAAAAATAACTTAGCACAGAATCTTAGAAGTAGGTGGAGACAAAAAATTGTGTGGTTTTTTTCTTGTAGTTTCGTCCAAAAACAAGTGTAATTTTGGGAAAAACCAAGTTGGGACGGACAGACCGTCAGAAAAATACTACACACTAGACTGAGACTGGACCGAAATTTGACTTTGTAGTTTAAATATTTGAATAGTAGTGGGGAAGTCCGCTGATTGGACAGAAGATTTCATATTGTAGAAAAACACTAGAAGCAATTGCCATTTTGAAGAAGCCTGTCCATTGACACAGTTCGTTAATGCTAGAGGTGTGATTTCCAGGAAATATTAAATATTATCAGTGGGACGCCTTAATCTAGCCAGCAGCTCAGCTGAGTTTTGCTAGTACAACGTAACTGTATTCTCAATTTTGAATTGTGGTAAGGACAAAAATTCATTAACCCTTTTATTTAATATTTTGAGTGATTGATACTGCCATGTCATGAAAAATGATTACGACAAGTGAGTGCTTACTCTAGGTCCCTAGCAGCAGTCCAGGGCCTAGAAGCAAACAAATAATATAGGAAAACATATCTAAGACTATGGAAGACAGATCTATATTTGAGATCAGTGGGAACATATCACCCACCTTATTGGATGGAAGAGGAAACTATTGAACATATTTTGGATGCAATGCAGTCATGGGAAACTGGTACTATTTGATACCAACTGGGTGAGATGTGCTGAGTTGGTCAGAGAGATCTGACCTGATCTTTGTAATTTTGCTTTGCTTTGTTGTGTGTAAAAGTGGTGCAGTAGGCAGTGTGTTGACACATGGCACAAATTTTGGTTTCAGAGTTTCTGGTCTGGCACTATGCTAGTGCCAGATGCTTGAAGAGGTCCAAGATTGGATGCCTAAGAATCCTATCATTTTACTCCAGCACTTGTGAGGAGTGGGCCACGTGAATTCTTTACTGCATCGTCACAGGCCAGATAAGTTGAATACCTGGCCTGCTGTAGATTCATCAAACTGTTTCCACCAATAAATAAATAAACCAAATCCTGGTTGATAAAAACTATATTTCAGTACTATATTTCAAAGACAATGAACATTGTGAACAGAGATCGGGTATGATGACATCACCCCGACTAAACATCCAGTGCTAGTTTTCCAAAGACACTGTAGTTAGTGTTAATATTAACCAATGTAAACATATATCCATGTACAAAATTTGCATTTGATTATTTAATATATATATGCACTTTTATTGATAAATACATATTGTTTCATACGTCCTGACCATAAAAAAATTTGGTTCAGGACTAAATAAATTCAAAAAATTATAACTTTAACTTCTAAAGCCAGTGTTAGTTGAGTTGATCATAGAGCTTATTATTATTATTATTAGAATTAGTGTTTACTTGTGTGTGTCAGTGTATTTAAATTACCTACACATCACATTTCATTACCCTAGACATTAAACGTAGCTAACATACATAATAGCAGAATAAGTCTGTTTGAGGTCATAAGTGGTAGCAGAAAGGCATTCTGTAACTCACATAAACTTATATCATCAGGAGCCTTCACAGCTGACCACATCCAGTACACTAGGTAACATAGCAACCACACAATAACATCAAAAACCACTACAAATATTGGGTGGCTCTTGTCCGGGATTTAGATTTAACAAAGATATTAGGGTCTCCTGGTCCGGGAATTAAACTATTGGGGGCATAAGTTGTATAAATTTAACAGTGTCCCTAAAATTAAAAGTGGAAAGTAAAAGTTGATGAATCTTCACAGCCAGTGGTAATTAATTAATTAATATATTACCTTACTAATTAGTTTGTGTAATTTACCTTAGTCATTGTTAAATTGTGTGATATAGTATGGCAGATCTAGCCAAATTCAGATCGGCTGCTGTGCTGACGGCGAAGGAAATGAACATGGATGGTCAGGTTTTAATGTAACTTCAGAATGTGACAAGTATATTGAAAGGGAAGATAGGAGGTTAGCTGAAGAGAAGAGGTTACAAATTGAGGCTGACAAAGAACTTAAGAGGCTGCAACCTCAGCTATGGGGTTTCATTTAGACCATTTTGTTGAGAAAGACGATGACATAGAGGGGTACCTAAGTAGATTTGAACTATTGGCTACTACGTATGGGTTAGAGAGAGAGGTGGAGTCTTAAGTTATCCCAGGGGCTTAGAGGTACTTCTTATGAAGTTTTTGCTAAAATGAATAGAGGCGACCAAGACAATTATGACATGCTAAAGCAGGCTCTGTTATTGAGATATGAAAAGAATGGTGAATTTTATCGTAAGAAGTTTAGAAATGCCAAACTCTTGTCTGGGGAGACATACCACCAATTCTCTGCCAGACTGGAAACCTATTTGGAGAAATGGACTGCTCTGGGGAAGACCCAAGATCTCAAAGAAATGATCATGATAGAGCAATTAAGAGAGTCCATGGCTCCAGACCTGAGAAAATTTCTCATGGAACAAGGTGCAGAGAGGTTGGGGGAGGTTTTGAATGTCGATGAGAGGTATCAAGCAGCCCAGGCAGAGGTAGTTGGCTCTAAAAAGAAACATATAGAAATTTTAAAGCCCCACAGCACTTTAATAAATGTGATACCAGAGAACAAGGTAATAAAGGTAGGACAAACTTTGATAGGCCACGAAATGATTATCGGGATAGAAACTCACAGTTCAATGACCAAAAATATAATGAAAGAAAACCTTTTAACCAAGGAAAGAGGTGGTGTAAATGGTGTAAGAAGGACAACCATAACACCGAATTTTGTAGAAGGAAACCTTCAAACATTGCTGCAATGAAATCGGGGAACCGGAGATTAAAGGTTAATCCTAATGGACAGCAGGAACCTTATCAACCCCCAGTTTGTGAGGATGTTATTTGTAATGGGGTCACCATAAGGTGCCTATATGATACAGGTTTGGATTATGATTCAGTTGTGAAGGCTAGCCTAGTGGACCCAAGTCAGTATACCACCGAAACAGTGGAAATACAAGGGGCGACTAAGGACATACCACTCATGACACTTCCCATCGCAAGGATAACAGTGAAAACTCGCTATGTGGAAGGAGAAATCAGAGCAGCAGTGATAGATGAACCAATCTACCCTCTGATATTGGGGTGTAGATACGTCTTCTTGGGGAATCCTGAGAGACCTGTGATCATGGCGACAGTGCAGACCAGGTCACAGTCAAAGGAGGAAGAAGGTGAACCTATAAATGCTCATCCAGAAGAGATGAGGAAGGCGCAGGCTGAGGATAGGACACTCAAGCCATGTTTTAAAAAATTGCCCAAATGCCACACACCTCCAAGCAAGGGAGAGTATATTATGAAGAACAAATTGCTATACAGGAAGGCCAGATCTGGAACAAATGGTCACAACCAGCTGGTTCTTCCCACTTCATATAGGGAGAAAGTGATGGAACTAGGGCATGCGATTCCCTTCAGTGGTCACATGGGGATCAGCGCCACAGGACAGCGTATAGCTTGTCATTACTTCTGGCCAGGGATAACGGAAGATATAAAAAGATATGTCAAATCCTGTCCAGAATGTCAAAGGGTAGCTCCAAAGCATTGGACTGCTCCTGCAACTCTAGGGGAAATGCCCATAGTGGGAACACCTTTTGAGAGGGTTGCAGTGGATATTGTGGGACCTCTCACTCGGACCAAGAGGAGGAACAGTTACATCCTTACTCTGGTGGACACTTGTTCTATGTGGGGAGAGGCGGTAGCCCTGCCATCAACTGATTCGAAACATGTGGCAGAGGCACTACGTACAATATTCACAAGATTAGGATTCCCGCATCAAATCTTGACTGATAATGGCTCACAGTTCAAGGGAAAACTAACGGAAGAAGTTTTTAAGCTATTTCAAGCCAGACACTTTCATTGTAGTCCGTACCATCCACAAGGGAACGGCCAGGTAGAGAGGTTCAATGGGACTCTCATTTCTATCCTGAGAAGCTGGCACATGAGAAACCTGATATGTGGGATCAATTTCTGCCCGCTGCGTTGTTTGCGTAAAGGGAAGTACCACATAGTTCAACCGGGATGGCACCCGCAACCCTGTTATTTGGGAGGCCAATAAAAGGTCCATTAGAAGCATTATTAAGGACCTGGACAGATGAGAAAGCAGAAGAGACTGTTACCTCATCATATCAATATGTGAACGAGCTGACCACTCGTCTGAAAGCTGGATGGAAACTGGCAAATGATAATTTGAGACAAGCCAGGAAGAAACATGCAGCTTATTTTAATAGGAAAGCAAAGGACAGAGAATTAGCTGTGGGAGAGAAAGTGCTTCTTCTACTACCCGGCAGCCAGAATAAGTTGCAAATTGGATGGCAAGGTCCATATACGGTTCTAGAGAAGGTGTCTAGAACAAACTATAAAATTGACAAAAAGGGGAAGGAGAAAATATATCATGTGAACCTTTTAAAGAAGTATCTGGACAGACCAATCCAGGAAGGCACCCCCTTACTGACCTTGGCTATCGCAAGTGAAATGAGAAAGGAACCACTCACCTCACATGAATACCCATTACACCCCTGTGAGACACCCGCACAGGTAAAAGTCAGTAAGCACCTGACTAAAAATCAGAGGGAGAGAGTTCAACAAGTTCTGGAGGAACATACGGATGTATTAACAGATAAACCAGGACATACAAATTTGCTACAATATGACATGAAGCTGGTTGACTCAAACCCAATCTGTATGAGAGCCTATTCTGTTCCGTTCGCTAAGGAGAAGGCATTGAAAGAGGAGATAGATTATTTGTTAAAAGAAGGGATTATTTCTCACAGTGAATCTTCTTTTAGCTCCAGTGTAGTTTTGTTGAGGAAACCGTCTGGGGAACATAGACTGTGCATAGATTACAGGAAACTGAATGCTGTCACAGAAGGTCAAGTGGATCCATTACCGGACACAAAACAGTTATTTGCCAGATTAAACAAGGCAAAATACTTTTCGAAGGTGGATCTTAGCAAAGGCTATTACCAGATTCCAGTGAAGCCTGAAGTTAGACCTTATTTAGCTTTCAGCACCTCAGAAGGACATTATGAATTCAACATGCTACCATTCGGATTGAAAAATGCTCCGAGTGTATTTTCTAGGATGATGCGCAAATTGTTGGATCCCTTGAATAATCCATGTATCACAAATTTCATGGATGATATTCTCATCGCCACAGAAACATTTGAAGAACACACTAACTCTCTGAATATGTTATTTGATAGGCTCAGGGAAGCGAACTTAACTGCTAGACCAACAAAATGTTGTATTGGATGCAAAGAGTTGGAATTCTTGGGGCATACTGTATATCAAGGTAACATGACCCCTGACCCCAAGAACTTGGAAAAACTGCAGAGAGCACCTAGACCGCAAACAAAAAAAGACGTGCGATCATTCGTGTCGTTATGTGGGTTTTACCAAAAATATATCAAAAATTTTAACTCTATATGTGCTCCTCTGACTGATCTGACTCGCAAGGGAAATCCAGATAAAATTGTTTGGTCAGCGCAATGTGAATTGGCATTCCAAGAGTTAAAGGAAAAACTCACTAGCAAGCCTATTCTCAAATTGCCTGATTTGACTCAGGACTTTGTGGTGAGAACAGACGCAAGCAATGTAGGCCTGGGGGCTACTTTGTTGCAAAGGTTCTCTTCACCCAATGGGGAACTGAACCCAGTCGCTTATGCAAGCCGCAAGTTGAACAAAGCGGAACAAGGATATTCCAGAAGCGAAAAAGAATGTTTAGCGTTAATCTGGGCAATAAAAAAGTTCCAAATCTATCTGTATGGTAGGACTTTTGTGGTCCAGACAGATCACCAGCCTCTCGTGTTCTTATCTCAGGCCAAGCATGACAATGCAAGATTGTTAAGATGGTCTTTATTGTTGCAACCATATCAGTTTAATATTCAATATATCCCGGGGTCACAGAATGTCGGTGCAGATTTCCTCAGTAGGCACCCCTGTGATCAAAATTAGAGTAGTTGGCAGGCGTGAGGAGTTAATTTTATCTATGTGTATCACTGGTTTTGGAACTTGCATTAGTGCATGTTCTCAAGTGGGGAGATGTGTGGTGAAATTACAGTGATGCAACGTTAAAATTCCTCCATTTATAAAGATAATAGGTAAAATAACATGTAGGGATAAAAATATAGGTAAGATACGCTGATACATTCTCGCCCATGCCGCGTTTTCTAGCGCAATTGAAACTAACTAGTTATAACATGCAGACTAAACGAACGATCTTTTTAGACGGGGTGAAAACGGAGATAAAAGAAAAAAAAAATATGACGGTCTGAACACGTGTTTGAATCTAAAGTCTAAAAGACGCAATTTGTAGTTTTAAAGAAAAAATTACGCCACTAGTTGACACAATGTAAGGAAATGGACAAAAAACGACCTTAGCTCTTGTTAGAAACAGACGTATCTTGGACGGTTTACGGTAATTAGTTGTTTTAGTTTGAATCTAGCGGCAAACGCGTCCACGAAGGTTCAAAAACAAATTTCAAAACTAACCTTGTAATAATAAGTTTAGGAGAATAAAAACTAGCTAGTTTGATAGCCCATCTTAATCTGAGAAATAATATACTTTTAATTACACAGACGGACAGATAACACGGAAGATATTGACGAAAGACTGTATTGTTCAATACAGACTAGCAGACAGTTTTTTGTGCATATTTTCACTAAAGTTACATTTTGACGTCCTTGAGACTAAAAATGCAAAAACAAACTGCAGGTGGACTAGGGGCAGGGTAGGAGGATAGTAGCTAAAAATAACTTAGCACAGAATCTTAGAAGTAGGTGGAGACAAAAAATTGTGTGGTTTTTTTCTTGTAGTTTCGTCCAAAAACAAGTGTAATTTTGGGAAAAACCAAGTTGGGACGGACAGACCAACAGAAAAATACTACACACTAGACTGAGACTGGACCGAAATTTGACTTTGTAGTTTAAATATTTGAATAGTAGTGGGGAAGTCCGCTGATTGGACAGAAGATTTCATATTGTAGAAAAACACTAGAAGCAATTGCCATTTTGAAGAAGACTGTCCATTGACACAGTTCGTTAATGCTAGAGGTGTGATTTCCAGGAAATATTAAATATTATCAGTGGGACGCTGTTACGTACATTTATTACCTACGGGGGTAGTCTTCGGTCCTGCCAAATGTACGCACCAGTTTTATATAGTTATATTATTTGTGCGTTCGATTGATTCACGCACTGACATGCACAATGCTGTGTGAGTTGCTTTGGTCGCACGTGTAACCTAGTTGAGTAGTTTCTGACGTCATGTAAGGGGCAGCTCGGACCATATTTATGTCCGCTGTGTTATCCTTTGATTTTGGCAAATTTGAAGAAGCCATCAGTTGTATTCATATCTATTGGTCTTCATGGCGAAGCCAATAGTGGAAGTATGAAGTAAGTGTCGCCCCATTTCTTATGGCAAGTTTAATTATGTAAATTAAAGTATCAGGCCGCTCCTATTAATGGTCTAGCGGGAATTCATCGGAGATGACATTCCTAGAATTGGACACACGGAGTCGATAGCCTTTGGAATCTTTTCGTAGAGGGAGAATCCATATGTGGAATCAAGTTAATGAATATATATATGCTTCACATGTTTAATATGCCGTTTTACCTATGCCAAAGTCGTGGCATGGATACCGAGAGGTTAGCCAAGATGAAACACTAACCTGGTTGTATTGTTATATCTGCCTTTGTTTGGATTGGATATGCTATCTAAGAATTTTATGAAGAAAGTCTGGGATGCTTACAAGTATGATATAAATTATTGCTCCGTGAGAATGAATCCGTTTGCCTTAATAAACGTCCTTGGGAGAAGGTCAACGGACGTTAATACCATGTCTGTTATATGGTAATGGAAGTGATCCTTAGTCACTGGAATATAAGAGAACTTAACTGTTAGAGAATCTACAACAACTATTAACAGTGATATTAACATTTTGACGTATGATCTTCGCATCTGTAACTATGATTGTCCTGTTCCACTTCGTTGGTGTCACGTCAATAAAATATATGTACAGTAATCACCGACTTGTGTGCTGCCAATACTTGCCCAGTTCACCCAATTCAACGATACTTGTTGGAATTTTCGTTTGAAGAACATTGTTGACATTCATTCCGTTTTAACCATTCGCGTTTCAATTTACCTCTTCACTGAACTCAACGATAAAATGGAGTCAACAATAATTGGTATGCCAGTGTGGTCTGGAAATATCTAACTTCCAAGGAACGTACCCATCCAAATTATCGTTTGAAAAGTAGAATTTTTATTTTCAAGGCGACATCATCTCAATTTGGATCCTAGCGTGATATGAATCAGATTCAACTTACGTTTACCAAGGTCAAGGTCTTCAATCAACCTCCACGTCAAGTTTCACAGTGACTGATTACTTGGAGATCATCTCTTCATCATTATTACGTGCGAGCTGTAATCTAGATACGCAGAACGAAGTATTTTATCTGTAGACGTACATCCACGGAGACGAGGCACATTGATTTTTTACCTGCACGCGAGATGAGTATAACGTGTTTCCGTTGTACACTTTATTACGCTTAGTTGTGCCTTCCGTGATATGTCCACATTCATATTTTTCGTGTTAAGTGTTATATGTTGTGTATTCTTCGTGGGAGGTAGGGAGGTTGATCTGACGAACGAGATCCATCTCGAAGCCAATTCGGGCTCTTCGTCAGACGTTCTGTAGGACATTATTTGATCGTAGATGTCATCGTAATTTTTTACGACATTCTATTTTAGTTCCACATTTTATTTTATTTGATTTCTACGACTGTAGTCATTTGTCTTGATTATCGTGTCGTGTCAGTATTGTGCTATTGTCTGTCACGTTATTGCTTTCACACCATTTCATGTTATAAATTACATTATTAATTATTAATATTATTGCCTATTATATAAATTGATTTTACCGTTCTAGAACAGGAACGAAAACCACTAGTTGTAGTAACAATTTTAAGTAGTATTATTACATAATAAAATTGAATAATGGCTACCTTAGACTATTTCATTAAGCAAGCAAAAGCTCTTCAGATGGCTCCTGAGGAAGCAAAAGCATTTGCACTTGCAGAATATAAGAAAGCTCAAGAAATAGAAGCTGATCAGAGAAGGTTAGAAACTTTACGTTTGGAAAATTTGAAATTTGAGGCAGATCAAAAAAGGATTGAGGCGGAGGAGAATGAGAAAAAAATGAGATTAACTGCTGAGGAGGATGAAAAGAAGAGGAAATTTATAGCTGAGGAAGAGGAGAAAAAAAATGAGATTAGCCGCTGAATTAGAAGAGAAACGATTTCAGCGAGAGGCAGAACAGAAGCAAAGGGAGGCTGAAGATAGACTTAAAAAAGAAATGGAAGAAAAAAGATTAATAGCTGAAAAAGAAAATGGAAGTTAAAAAAAAAAAGAAATGCAAGAAAGAAAGATTAATTAATAGCTGAACAAAACACAAAACGACTTCAGCTTGAGATGGAAGAGAATGAAAGAAAACGACAGCATGAACTGAAATTAGCAGAGTCAGAATATGAGAGACTTAGGTTAACTCAGGAAGCTAATTCTCAGAGAACTTTTGAAAGCCAAACTTCATCCAGACATGATAATTTTAAGGAAATTCACCTTAAATTACCAAAATTTAATCCCCCGTCTGATGACGTGATATTCTTCCTGGATAGGTTTGAGGCCACTTGTGTGTCTTATAACGTGGATAAAGCTCTATACTGTACATATTTATCCAGATTACTTACAGGGGACGCATTAGCAGTTTATCATACCACCAGCATTGGTGAGAAAAATGACTATAATGCTCTTAGAGCGGCACTTCTGCAAAAATTCCAAATGACAGAAGACCAATATCGATCAAGATTCCATACATTACTACCTCAATCTAGCATAAATTTTAGTGATTTTCTGTCACAAATACGACTAACATTAGAAAGATGGATCGAATTATCCAAAATTGAAAAGTCGTATGAAGGTCTCTTCGATTTACTGATGCGCGATAAGGTACTTTCGTCTGTAAATCCTACATTTCTCGCATTTTTACACGAACGGAAACCTTTATCTATGAAAGACTTAGAACAGCATGCTAAAAATTTTTGCACTGCTCACCCAAACATGGATCTAAGTAATGCACAGATTAAGAATGAATTGCCTGTTGCTTTTGCAGCACAACAAAACAATTTTTCACGCAATCGTTCTTTTAGTGCTGACAGATATGTCAATAAGGGAAATAATGACAATTTTAACAATGGTAATTTTTACAAAGGGAAGCAATTTCAACAATCTGCTCCATTTAATGTTTCTTGGAACCAGGCTCACAGATCGCGAGATTTTGGTAACAATAATTTTAAAAATAATCAAGGACATTATAATAAACAAAACTGGAGATCAAGATCTCAGGGTCCGCAAAACAAACAATTTTTTGGAAATAAACCATTTTACCAACATCATAACGATAATTATACAAATTATCGGACTCATCCAAATTTTAACTCTAGCAGAAACTACAATTATGGCAATTTTAATGACAAAAATCAAAATCGATCGCGTCGACGAGATAGATCGTTGAGTAATACGAATAGACATTCTAATGTCGCTTTTAGTGATACACAGGCTAACATTGAACAGGGTAAAGGAGCTGAAACTCATAATGCTATGTGTTGTTCTCTTGATTGTACCCAAGTCAAAGATTGTTCAGAATGCTCTACTCTTTTCCAGCCCAGGGCGATCACGACGCTGCGTTGCGGACATACCTTACCTAGTCTACCTGCAGTCTGTACGGCCACTGCTGCGTCAGTACACCAGGGACAGGGCTCTCTTAAGTTTAACAAGGGATTTGTCAACAATATTTCATGCTCTCTCCTATTTGACTCAGGTTGCAGCACAGTCGGCGTCCGGACTTCGCTGATCAACCCAAGTTGTGCCACGGGCCGGGTTGTCAAGTGTGTAACGTTTGGTGGCACAATTGAAACATTTGCCACTGCTATTATTGATCTTAATACACCATTTTTTTCAGGAAAGATTCAAGCTTGTCTCCTTCCGAATCCAATTTGTGATTTAATACTTGGTCGCATACATGGTATTAAAGAGTGTACACCACAGCAAATTGCTGAATGGGAAGAGCGACATATTCAAACTGCAAATGCAGTAGTGACTAGAGCGCAAGCTACTAATATGTCGCATGATACACCTATGGAACCTACAGTTCATACCACTTGTGATGATGATGCTCCTATTTCACGGGAGTTGTTTGCAACATTGCAAAAGAATGATGATTCATTAAAAAAAAATTTCAGTATGTGAACAAAAATAATACCAGCAACAAACTTGCAAAATCTAGACATGACTTTATACTTAAAAAATGGGATTTTGGTTAGAGTAATACGAGAAAAGGATTCATCCTTATGTTCTCAGATTATAGTCCCATCCTGTATGAGATCTCGTATATTACGACATGCGCATGACTCGCAATGTGCGGGCCATATGGGTTTTTCGCGTACCAAATCCAGAGTGCTTTCGGCATTCTACTGGCCAGGCGTCCATAAGGACATCACTCTCTATTGTCGGTCCTGTTTGATATGTCAAGAAGTTAAGGTACGGGGTCCATTTCATGCGGCTCCTATTCAAGCTGCGGACATCCCGATTAGACCATTTGATAAAATGGCTATAGACATTATTGGTCCTATGCTACCATCTGCTAGAGGGCATACGCATATTCTTACGTGCATTGATATGTGCACTCGTTGGCCTGAAGCCATCCCTCTCAAGAACACTTCATCTGCCAGTGTAGCAGAGGCATTGATGTTAATCTTCTCACGCATTGGTTTTCCACGGAAAATCTTGTCGGATCATGGGGTTCAGTTCATTTCTGAATCCATGTCTCAAGTTATGAAGACATTAGGTATAGACAGATCTCTAAGTTCTATTTATCATCCGATGTCAAATGGGTTAATTGAGCGTCTAAATAGGACACTCAAGCAGTTGTTGGGTAAGATGACCCAAGACCACCCACAGGACTGGGATCGGGTCCTACCCGCTTGTCTCTTTGCGTATCGCGAAGTACAAAATCAAGCAACGGGGTTTTCTCCATTTCAACTTGTTTTCGGCATGCAACCACGCGGTCCGATGTCGTTAATCCACGACTTATTGGTTGACGAGAATATTGAAGAGGAAACTCAATCCTCTTATGAGTATGTGATCTCTCTGAGAAAGAGAATCATAGATGCTTGTAGATTAGCTACTGCATCATCCGAACAAGCCAAAGAAAAAGCTCGTCTATTTGCAAACAAGTATAGACGTCTTCGCCAGCTCATACCTGGTGATGAAGCTTTTGTATTACTCCCTGCGCATAATAATCGTCTTTTAATTACCTGGAGAGGTCCTTTCAGGATCATCTCAAGAATATCCGATGTCGACTACATCGTTGATGTTAATGGTAAACATAAAACCTTCCACATTAATATGTTGAAGGAATATTACTCACGTCCTGATTATCTACAATCAGTGTTCCAAGCAACTGACGATCCTACACCTCCTATTCAACACTATTCTAGTTTGTCAGTCATCCAAGAAGAGGAATCTTCTTTCGATGATGTACAACTACCAATACCAGTTGTACCACTCCATTCCACTGAGAAATGGAATGATGTTACTATCTCATCTACTCTTACTGATGATCAACGTCAGCAAGTCTCTAATATTCTACACACGTATGAGGATGTCCTCACTGACATCCCAGGTCATACGTCAGTCATCCAACATGACATTATTCTGACTGACGATACACCGATTCGAGTTCGCCCATATCCTATTCCTTTACACTTTCGTGATAAGGTTGATAAGGAATTGGATGAGATGCTTCAATTAAATATAATTGAACCATCTTCATCACCATATTCTTCTTCTATGGTAATCATTAGGAAGAAGGACAACAATATACGTCTTTGCGTAGATTACAGGAAATTAAACAAAGTTACAAAATTCGATGCGGAACCATTACCTCTTTTAGACGACTTATTAGAGAAATTATCTCATGCCACATTCTTTTCGAAATTTGACCTTTCAAAGGGTTATTGGCAAGTGCCATTAACCCCTAAAGCAAAGCCATTCACCGCTTTCTCGACGCCACGGGGTCTTTTTCAATGGAATTTTATGCCATTCGGTCTAATGAATGCGCCAGCTACCTTTGTACGCATGATGCGCCGCATATTGTCTCATCGTCCCGATGTCATTACTTATATAGATGACATCTGTCTTTTCAGTGACTCTTGGGATGAACATATTCAGGGTTTAAAATCTTTACTTTCTACCTTACGGGATTATAACTTAACAGCGAAACCTTCAAAGGCTTTTGTCGGTTTTCATGACATCTCATTTCTTGGTCACCGTATAGGTCGCGGTTTAATGTATACAGAAGACAGTAACGTCTCTAAAATTTTAAACATCTCAGCACCTAAGACAAAAAAAACAAGTGAGGTCGCTCTTAGGACTAATACAGTTCTATTCTAAATTCATCCCTCATTTGTCTACTATAACTGCACCTCTTTCTTCGTTACTAAAGAAAGGCACATCTAATATAATAAAGTGGTCGTAGGATCATCAAACGGCTTTAGATTATATAAAACAATTTTTTTCAAATAAGCCTTTTTTAAGGTTGCCTAACAAAGATCTCACCTTTGTTCTTCGCAGTGATGCTTCTTCCTACGCTATCGCGGCAGTTTTGATGCAGGAATACGGAGGCACCTTATTTCCGGTTATGTACGTATCCAGAAAGCTTACGACGAGCGAGATGAAGTATTCCGTTCTAGATAAAGAGCTCCTCGCTCTTGTCTGGTCAATCACAAAACTGGATCGTTATCTCCTCGGATCACACTTTGTGGTGGAATCCGACCAGAAAGCTCTTACAGCACTGAACACAGGGAACGTGAAGTCATCAAAGTCAGCGCGTTACTCTATTGCGCTTCAACCGTTCCATTTTGAGATACGAGCTATTCCTGGAGTACAGAATGTGTTTGCAGACTGTCTTTCAAGATGCCCTAGTGAACATGTCGAAATTAAACCACTTCCAGATGGTGAAACGTCCTCACAGAAACATGAATAACTGTGTACATGGTCACTGATTATACATCTGTGGAGACTATGTGTAGTTCTGCAGTATTCGTATATATATATAACTTTTAGAATATACTTACGTATGGATTATAACATTATTTCTTGTGAAGTAACGTTTTGTTAGAACGGGAACAGTGATATTAAAGTAACATTTTTTTTAGTATGGAAACATTGGTAAATGCGACAAATAGACATTCACTATTGTTATGGAACATATTACACTACATATCGTGTTCGTAAACTTATTTCAGACATGGTACATTGAGAACATATTCTTGTCGATTTAACTAGTTCTAAAAGAATATTAACAATGAGTAAAATTGAAATCACTTAGAATAAATTAGTAATTAGTTATTTGTTGATAAATTAAGACATATATTAATTAGTATAATTCAATTTAATCAATTTGATTGATTATAAATCACACATCTACTAACTTTATTAGTGTTTCGCAATACGTGTATTCACGTATCCCACTACATGATATCTCACTTTTAGATAACTAGTCAAACTTACTAATGTTAGGAAACAGTAAGTGCGTTGCTTCTTAAAGTGTTTAATTATGCTTTGTTTCATTTTGCATGTTGTATTTTAAAATTTTCTGTTTTATTGATTCTTTTATCATTGATCATCATCAGTGTTGCTGTTCATTTTCATTTTTGAAATCATATGTTTCAAATTTCTTTTTTTAAAAAATTTGGTTGAATTTTATTATCATCTTCTTTTTTATGGTTTATTTCATTTTCATTTTCAACTTCTTTTTACTTCGAATATTACCACATCGTTCCAAAGTAGGTCGATGGTGGATGTGTGCTTTAATGCATACTATCATTTAGTTATATTGTTTTCATTTAATATTCTTTTCTTAATATGATATAATTTTATGCATGTCATAAATCTTGTTGTAGTTTTGACTCACCTCTCTCGAGTAATTAGTTCGAAAAAAATTAATAGAATTAATTTTTTTAAGGGGAGGTGATAAGGGAGCTGTTACGTACATTTATTACCTACGGGGGTAGTCTTCGGTCCTGCCAAATGTACGCACCAGTTTTATATAGTTATATTATTTGTGCGTTCGATTGATTCACGCACTGACGTGCACAATGCTGTGTGAGTTGCTTTGGTCGCACGTGTAACCTAGTTGAGTAGTTTCTGACGTCATGTAAGGGGCAGCTCGGACCATATTTATTCCGCTGTGTTATCCTTTGATTTTGGCAAATTTGAAGAAGCCATCAGTTGTATTCGTATCTATTGGTCTTCATGGCGAAGCCAATAGTGGAAGTATGAAGTAAGTGTCGCCCCATTTCTTATGGCAAGTTTAATTATGTAAATTAAAGTATCAGGCCGCTCCTATTAATGGTCTAGCGGGAATTCATCGGAGATGACATTCCTAGAATTGGACACACGGAGTCGATAGCCTTTGGAATCTTTTCGTAGAGGGAGAATCCATATGTGGAATCAAGTTAATGAATATATATATGCTTCACATGTTTAATATGCCGTTTTACCAATGCCAAAGTCGTGGCATGGATACCGAGAGGTTAGCCAAGATGAAACACTAACCTGGTTGTATTGTTATATCTGCCTTTGTTTGGATTGGATATGCTATCTAAGAATTTTATGAAGAAAGTCTGGGATGCTTACAAGTATGATATAAATTATTGCTCCGTGAGAATGAATCCGTTTGCCTTAATAAACGTCCTTGGGAGAAGGTCAACGGACGTTAATACCATGTCTGTTATATGGTAATGGAAGTGATCCTTAGTCACTGGAATATAAGAGAACTTAACTGCTAGAGAATCTACAACAACTATTAACAGTGATATTAACATTTTGACGTATGATCTTCGCATCTGTAACTATGATTGTCCTGTTCCACTTCGTTGGTGTCACGTCAATAAAATATATGTACAGTAATCACCGACTTGTGTGCTGCCAGTACTTGCCCAGTTCACCCAATTCAACGATACTTGTTGGAATTTTCGTTTGAAGAACATTGTTGACATTCATTCCGTTTTAACCATTCGCGTTTCAATTTACCTCTTCACTGAACTCAACGATAAAATGGAGTCAACAGACGCCTTAATCTAGCCAGCAGCTCAGCTGAGTTTTGCTAGTACAACGTAACTGTATTCTCAGTTTTGAATTGTGGTAAGGAGAGAAATTCATTAACCATTTTATTTAATATTTAATATTTTGAGTGATTGATACTGCCATGTCATGAGAAATGATTACGACAAGTGAGTGCTTACTCTAGGTCCCCAGCAGCAGTCCAGGGCCTAAAAGCAAACAAATAATATAGGAAAACATATCTAAGACTATGGAAGACAGATCTATATTTGAGATCAGTGGGAACATATCACCCACCTTATTGGATGGAAGAGGAAACTATTGAACATATTTTGGATGCAATGCAGTCATGGGAAACTGGTACTATTTGATACCACCTGGGTGAGATGTGCTGAGTTGGTCAGAGAGATCTGACCTGATCTTTGTAATTTTTGCTTTGCTTTGTTGTGTGTAAAAGTGGTGCAGTAGGCAGTGTGTTGACACATGGCAAAAATTTTGGTTTCAGAGTTTCTGGTCTGGCACTATGCTAGTGCCAGATGCTTGAAGAGATCCAAGATTGGATGCCTAAGAATCCTATCATTTTACTCCAGCACTTGTGAGGAGTGGGCCACGTGAATTCTTTACTGCATCGTCACAGGCCAGATAAGTTGAATACCTGGCCTGCTGTAGATTCATCAAACTGTTTCCACCAATAAATAAATAAACCAAATCCTGGTTGATAAAAACTATATCTCAGTACTATATTTCAAATACAATGAACATTGTGAACAGAGATCGGGTATGATGACATCACCCCGACTAAACATCCAGTGCTAGTTTTCCAAAGACACTGTAGTTAGTGTTAATATTAACCAATGTAAACATATATCCATGTACAAAATTTGCATTTGATTATTTAATATATATATGCACTGTTATTGATAAATACATATTGTTTCATACGTCCTGACCATAAAAAAAATTTGGCTCAGGACTAAATAAATTAAAAAAATTATAACTTTAACTTCTAAAGCCAGTGTTAGTTGAGTTGATTATAGAGCTTATTATTATTATTATTAGAATTAGTGTTTACTTGTGTGTGTCAGTGTATTTAAATTACCTACACATCACATTTCATTACCCTAGACATTAAACGTAGCTAACATACATAATAGCAGAATAAGTCTGTTTGAGGTCATAAGTGGTAGCAGAAAGGCATTCTGTAACTCACATAAACTTTTATCATCAGGGGCCTTCACAGCTGACCTCATCCAGTACACTAGGTAACATAGCAACCACACAATAACATCAAAAACCACTACATAATTGAAACGTATTAAATAAACATATAGCAAAGTTCTCCAGCTGTAAACGTAAATTTAATTACCCGCTATTTCCCCAGTGAGAGATGCTTCAAATAATTAATAAGCCGCTAGGCGATTGATAATTGACGAAATACCATTAATTCTATTCATACGTGTGTAATTTTATAAACAACTAGTGTTCATATTTCGTGTTAAAACCGTTAAGATAAACTAGACCCTCGTTGTTAAATGATTGTTAAATGATAATATAAAAAATTAAATACCGGAGTGGTTAAAAATGTCTTCCCTAAAAACGCGTTTCAGGATATGATTTATATTATGATTACATGTTTATCTATTTTCTACATCTAGGCTGGTCATACCCTTGCGATCTAGCGGTCTTATGGTATTACGGTCTTATGTTCTTAAACATCCAGACATTGTTGTGAAATCTGTTTGTTGTGACCCTGTGCGGTCCACCTTCTCCATCCATGAGAGTGGTCAAAGACCAGAACATTAACAATAAAAATTAAATTTTAACTGGAACAGAACTATATACCAGAAAATCTTTCCATATATATATATATATATATATATATATATATATATATATATATATATATATATATATATATATATATATATATATATATATATATATATATATATATATAATCTTACTGGCCTGCTGTGGCAGAATTTATATCACTGTTTCTAAACATATGACAGTAAAGTTTCTTACCACGGAATTATACGCGAGAGAACTCACTGGTCATACTCGGCTATTTCCCTCAGAGAACAGCCGAGGAGTAACATTCTTTTTTTTAAACATTTCATCACGTCAGAGAGTGTCACAGCCACCAAAGGCTAGACCACACTGGAACTATATATCTACCTATTAATTTCCATGACGGTGCCACCACATAGAAAACGTATCCCACGCCAATACCTGCAGTGAAAGGAGGAATATCCAGGAAAAATACTAACGCATCAATTTCAGCGACTCCCGGAAAATAGCAGACAGCAAACCGGATAGTCTGGGGCTGCATTTGACAACGAATCTGACTGAATAGTCATAATACCTGTTAGTGTTTAAGTTCCATGGAATGTATGCTGCGTCAACATTTGGGTAAGCAAATCTGAAAGTGGCCACTGTATGCGTGTAGTGAGTGAACGGATAGAAAGAAACTTATTTCTTATGTTACCACTAACATACCAATCTTCTTTTATTTATTTCTCGCTAATCTGAGTGTTCACGGGATAGGTTAAATTAAGGACTTATTCTTTACCCGTCCTGACTATTCCCCACTCCCACTGTTAATTTTTGATCTCTTTGGGTTAACTACCTCTGTTGGGATTTTCCTTGTTTTCCTTTATAAGAGGGAGGGCCTATTAGATTATATTTCATTTTTGTCTGTACACTATAATTCATTGATGTAAATGCTTTTCTTGATGTTGTGATATTTATAGTGAAAATAAACATAATAAACCTTACTGTTAAAGTCAGTTTGTTTTAGCTTTCGATGTAAACTTTTTCATACTATGGTCTAAGGGAGTTAACAGGTTATAATATTTTTTGAGACAGGTTTGATTTAGTTGTTGTCTCCCTTGACTTGCTATTTGGTCATTTAAGATTTTCTTGAACAGTTTTCGAGAACGTTAGCTCGTGTGAGCTAAACTCACGTCACGCGATTATCCGCGCTTGCGTGAATGATCTGGCGGGAACTGATATGCGATATCTCGTGACAGTTCGGCTCTTGGCGCTTGACCAGGGAGGTCAGCCATTTTTCTCAGCCTGTGTAATCGGGGAACGAAGTCCTCTGTGTGATAAGAATGTTTTTGAGAGTTTTTCCCCGGCTATTATTCGGACATATTTATGAGAGCCAAGGATGGCGTACGTTTATTGTGGTTTATTCTTGGATGACAGGGAAGGTAAAAATACCCTTTAAACTATTTTTTGTAGCCAAGACTTTTGTATTATGATGCTACCAGCCCAAGATGGTTGGCTGATATTGAGGTGACTTTCTCCTGGTGCGGAGGAGAGTTTATGAGTATATGGATATTGTTATCTTGCCAAAGATTTACATGATTTATTGGTCAGAGGACGCACAGAGCATATTATATGGAAGACCGCCACTCATGCGGCTTATATTGGTAAAGAATTATATGACTTGTTTGTCAGAGGAAACACAGAGCATATTATATGGAAGCCCGCCACTCATGCGGCTTATTTACTGATTATTGGAGAATTCAAAGAGATTATTTATAGTACTGCAGAGCCAGGGAACGGCTGGTACATATATGCGCCATTCATACTTTATACGGATATTGATTTGTCGTTACTTTCATGACGTGCTATTAACTATGCTTGTGACAGTGTATTTTGGGGATGTGAACATTCGTTATTGTGGCGTATTAAAACTGTGATCAATGTCACTTGCAGTTCCAATATTTTCTGACTATGATGTGCATATTTTGGTGTGTGTGTGATTGTCACTGACTTACATGAACTACACGCATTCGCACGCATTGGTATTTACTCACCCACACACCTTTTTGTCGGCCATCTGTATAAGCCCGACCTACTAATTTGCCATCATCGGCAAACATATACCACCACTACATCCTCCTGACACCACTTACACTTCCACCAGCGTGTTACAGGGGAAACCACTCTGCTACAGTGGTGGCACCATTTGTTACAGCCAATATTATCATCCCTATGGAGCCTCCACATTCCTGTTACACTTACGCTATAGTGTTGGTCAAACCCCTGCCCTTATATGTTATCCTTAGTTTGTTTTCACGTCTGTACGTATTTCTGTCACAAAATTGTGAGTACGTGAGTGTAATGTAACTTGTATTTTGTAAAAGGAGGGAAAGGGCGTCTAATTTAAATAGAGTCGTAAAGATAGGCTGGATTAGAGCAATTACTCAATCCAAGACTGTTCTTTCCCTTACAATATCACCCCTTCGTGAAAAATAAACCTATTTCTTACACCTTACTCGCACATAGTTATCACTATCACCTCTGCTCGGACGGGACCATAAATATCTCAGACCTATCTTATCAAAAATTACGACACAAAGGTATTAAGGAAAGGTCCATGGCAGCTTTCTCGTTGATCAATGCAGAAACCATGATTTTTGCAACATGTAATATAAGTTCTTCAGCTATTGTGTGCGGTTTTCCGGTTTTTGCTATTAGTTGAGAAACTTCAAATGAGGCCCTCAGTGCCTTTTCATTGTTACAACCAGTTGCAGTGTTTTTTACCATTTTCTTACTTTTCCGAAGCTCCTGCTCCTTACTTTTGAAAAAATCGATGCTCTTTGTGGCATGTTCTTTATGTTTAGTATCGAGATGTCTTCGCAATTTCGACTGTTTCATGGCCTCGTTGGACAAAATATCGTAACATAACACACACTGTGGTAGTTGCTTGACTTCTGGGCATGTACACGTGAATCCAAGGGACAGATATTTCTTGCTATAACGGCGGATCTTTTTAAGATGACTGGAAGAAGCTTCATTTTGCTTTGAACAGGATGGTGCATCAAAACCATTAGTACTTTTACCTTTCAAATTCAGCCAGCGATTCATCCTGAGACTCAGCCAAAATGTATTGTTACGAAATTCACCGCGATAACGTCGAAAGGTCACTTTACCCGACAATAACCAAACACTTTTATTCGCAGAAATCGAAGAAGAAACACGATTCTCTCTTCCCGCGAACACGGTCTTCCTTTTACACACGAATTTCTTCGAGAACATTCTCGACACAGCTAGAGAATTCTGGGAAGCAATAGACGTTCCGAGAATGTGGTGGCACAACGTGGACAACACTAGAGTTCGGCGCAGCTACGAAGGCGGCTTCTGGCTGTATGCGCGGTAGCAAGAAATGTCACATGCTTTCTCTCAGCTACTCAGCGTCATTCACTTGCATGTTCTCACCGCGTGCAGACGTATCATGTGCTGAGTAAAGTTTTTGCTATCAAACAGTTATTTTCGTACCCGATTTTTACTTTTGTTTGTTTTTAATGGAGGCGGTAGGTTAGAAAAGCCAAGTTTTACACAAACAAGCGAGAGAAATTAAGATTTCTTTCTTCGTTTCCTTTTCTTTCTTTCTTCCTTTCCTTCATTTATTCATTCTTTCTTTCTATTTTAACCGTAAAAACTCAAAACATTTCTTCAAGCCTTCGCTGTGAGGACATTGCGGCCCCCTGGGGTCCGCGGACCACAGGTTAAGAATCGCTGCGATAGAGTGTCTCGTCTGACATAAATGATGTGGAGGTGGGGGGGGGGGGGGGACACAAAATAGATGTTGTAACCTTGTAGCGTAGTCCTGAACCAATATCTAAGGGCAATTAACGAGAGCCTACCTTGCCTACCTATATCGAAATATGTCAACAAATGTTTTCGACCAATCGCTGCACGAGCTGTAAACCAGTCTCAGTAACCGTAGGCTGCAGGATTGCTAGATGGAATTTGTGTTAACGGTAATATGTATTTGTGACTTCAGGTCAAAAGATAAGGTATGTCCCTCGGAACAGTGAGCACAGTGAGATAACAGGAATCTTAAACTTTCATTAGATACATGAATTTAAGTTGTAGAAGCATGGACACAGGAGTTATGAGTGATTACATGCAGTAATAACTTAGAGCGAAGGCTGTTTTCCCCGGTTTCAACTGTGGTTGCAAACGCTACAAGGGAGGCAGAAAAAGGTTAGCTTGTTTAAATGGTAGCGCCCAATTGGCCGGTTTGAACAAGACCTGGATGGAAGGAATCGGTTGGGAAACACCGGAAGAATAAATTATCGGAGTTTGGTAAGATCGACAGATCGGGCAGAAAGCGGTTGTTTTACTAAAATTTTGGTAAACATTAACTGACCCAGCCAGCCAATGGAATTGCATGTCTTCCATTTGCCCGCTACCTGTAATAAAAAGGGGAAACAAATCTGGGAGATTTCTCTTGAACCGCCAGAACCAAATTCATCAGAGGACAGAATCAGATTCTACCCCAGCTCCTTCGCCATTTGCCAGTGAAGCAGACTGCATGGGTTTATTAAAAGCCTGTTGAATCTGAGATTGTGGGTCAGAGGTATCCTGTCACTCATCTTGTTAGCAGAGAAGAACATTGGTGTGTACCTAGCGGTGTATGATTTGAAACAAGCACCCCGTACCTACATCAGTTGGAAGAGTGGGGACCCTCAGTGTTGGGCTTCTCCATCTTATATTTCTGCTGCAAGTTAAAAGGCGGAAGCGAAGAAGTTAAGTCCAATTAGACAAGACTGACTCGCAGAGCATTGGCGTACCACACCCGGTCATAGTAGTAGTGATGAAAACAGTGATGAGTAAATTAGTCTGGAAGCTACATAACATAGAAATAGTTTGAACTCAAGTGATCTCAATAACATTGTAGTCAGTGTGACATTTTCAAAAGCTACATAACATAGAAATACTTTGAAGATAAATTCAAGTGATATTAGTAACAGTGAAGTCATTGTGACAGTTGTCAATATCTACTCCCCTAATGATGAAGATAAATTCAAGTACCAACATTAACATTGGTTCCAGAGGATTAGGTGAACTAAGACTACTTTCATAACAAGGGAGCCTTAACAACTAGGAAAAGACTTTAATTTTAGTGATTGACTTTTATTTGGTGTAGATACATGCAACATCATCAGTGTGATTTTATTTTTAGGGTTTGTGTTTACACAAACAAAACTAAACAGATGACTGTACATAAATAAAATTAAGAAATTGTAGTCCACTGTTTTTATTACTTTATGTCAGCTTTGAATTCCTTTTACTTTGAATTTAATTAAATCCCCTAGATACTATAACAGCCCATAGGTATAACTCTGAGAGTGGCACCATAGAAGTCTGGTACTGAATATTACTATCTCGGCCAGAAATTCTTTACAGCCTGACTTTATACCTATGAACTCTATACACCATTGCTCTTTTCTGAGAATGGGGTATTTCTTTTAAGACCAGACTCTTCTCTGGCAACTATCCTAGTATCACCTGATACACCTTGTTGTCTTATACTTCCTAAATTAAGGAACCTCTCGCGACACTGGGTCGCTCATCTGGGATTGTTCCTGTATATTCTGAGCCTGCTGTTACCTTTTAGTGCTGTCAATTGGGAAATTTTTGATTGTAAATTTTTGGTAGGGCAGGTTAAGAAATAGATTTTGAGTACCATTGAGTACTAATTAAGGTGTGGTACATGTGACGCGAAATCAGTCATTAATTAATTAATTAAGAAATTAATTTGATTAAGTGACTAATTATATTGGTAAAATTTTTTTTTACTTTGTATTGGTTGCAACTAAATTTCAACATTGCCATGGCAGATTTAGTAAAGTTCAGGTCAGCAACACTGCAAGTGGGGAAGGAGCTTGGGATGACTGGTGATCTTCTGATCCAGTATGTTACGACTAAATGCGATAAATTCACAGAAAGGGAAGATAAGCAGTTAGCACGGCAAGCGGAAGCTGAGAAAGAGAATAAGAAACTGCAATTGGAGGCTGAGGAAAGAAGGGTCCAAGCAGAGAGAGAGGCTGAGGAAAGACGGATTCAAGCAGAGAGAGACCATGAGCTAAGATTAAAAGAGCGAGACCATGAGCTAAGATTAAAAGAGCTTGAACTTCAGGCAACTGCCAACCACAATGGTAGTAGTTCACCTCATTTGGACAACAGCTCCAGCCAGAGCACCTCAAATGGAGCCATGAATTTTCATCTGGATCCATTTGTGGACAAGGTTGACGCAATCGAGGCTTATCTAGACAGATATGAAAGATTAGCGACTACTTATGGTCTAGAAAAGGAAAAGTGGAGTCTGAAGTTATCGCAAGGTTTGCGGGGAATTGCGTACGATGTCTTTTTGAAGTTGCCAAAAAAGGATCAGGAAGATTACGAAGCCCTGAAGCAGGCATTGCTTGTTCGATATGAACAAAATGCTGAAGCATATAGATGGTGCTTCAGAATGGCAAAGCTTCAACCAGGAGAGACGTATCAGCAGTTCTCAGAAAGATTAGAAACTTACCTACTAAGGTGGTGTAAGTTAGGAAACTTCACCTTAGATTTTGAGGGGCTAAAGGAAATGATGTTGATTGAACAACTATTGGATTCCATAACCCCAGAAACTAAGAAGTTCCTAATTGAGAACAAAAGAGACATGTTGGCTGGCATAATCACATATGCAGAGAGCCACCAACTGGCTCAATCCCTGACTCAAGGGAGTAAAAGGAAACAGGAGGGAGTTAAGCAACCCCAAACTCATAATAAGTTTGATCAAAAGGACAATACAACCAAATACAGGCCAAGATATTCTTCTTCTTCTTGCGATCGCATCTTTGATGATTACACCGTCAGACGAGTTCTCATGATGAATTCGACTGTTGTTTGAAGTTCCTCTTTAACTCCATATAGCTTTGAGTTTAGTGTTGAGTCATTGGGCCAGTATATCTTTCTTAACTGGTCATACAGAGGACAGTCCTGTAGAACATGCTCAGCAGTTTGTTCGTTTAATCCACATGTGCACAGTGGTGAAGCAGACAATCGTAGCTTGTGCATGTGTTTATTCAGTTTGTTATGCCCTGTCCTGAGTCGAAAAATAGTTATCTGTCCCTGCCGGTCGAGAGTGTGATAGTCGTCTTTGGGTTGGTTCTGTTCTCTTCTGATAGTCTGGATAGCTCTCTTTTTCTCAAAGTATGTGACTTCATTATCTTCTTGTTCACATTCTCCTCCCTTTTTGCAAGTTTATCTGCCTTTTCATTTCCGGGTACACCACAATGAGATGGTACCCACTGAAGTATGGTTCTCTTTTTGGCAGCTACCTTGTTTAGTTCATTTCTCAGATGCGGGAGTTTACCACCCTTGAGAGCTTGCAGGACAGGACAGTGCATCTGTGAGGATGACTACCTGGTGGCAGTCAGAGTTGGTGTTATAAATCATATTTGCAGCTTGCTCTAGAGCTTGAACCTCAGCTGTATAGTTGGAACAGAATTTACCAGTGGGAATGTGCCTAGTCTCATAGTGGTTGTCAGGATATGAGATAAAGATAGCCAAGATATGATAATAAGGATAGGAACCCACAATTTCAGGATAGGAAACCTTACAAAAAGGAAGAAAAGTGGTGTGTAAATAGAACTGATGTACATACTTATTATATTATTCACCTTTTCAAGCGGTGCAGATATTTAATATAAATGTAATGAATGTTTTCCGCTCACTGGGATTAATATTAATGCTCAGAGAGGGTAAAGTTCTGAGGTAGATGGGCTGGTGGAATGAAAATAAAAAAAAGGGGGGGGGGGGGGCACATGATTGTGTGTCTGCAAACCCAATACTCAGGAGGGGCTTTGTTTCTCTTTTATTTCATGATACTAGTCTATGGTACCAGTTGAGAGTACTATCTCTGGAACAACGTGTGTGGTATAAATGGCCTGCTGTCACCGCTAGACACCATCATCAAACGTGTCTTGAAGATGCTGGATCAGCTTCGTGATTACTCCCTGATATTTCTTAGAACGTGTCACAACCTCCAGACTTGACCAGTGACTAGAGTGAACCAGTCTATAACCTGCACAGAACCAAACATCGACTGGAGCAGAAACCAACAAACTTACTGGCAGCTAAGTACAAGTCTAAAAGCTGCCAAGTCACCTTTCAGACAAAGCCATCAATATCCATAACATCACCTAGTGATGATTACCTTTTTTTAAAAGAATTATTCATTTCACACTGTTGAAGATAATTGATTTTTAAATTTATTATTTGTATATATACACATTTATTGTTGATTTGATCTTTTTGAATGTACTGCACCCGTATGTCTCAGTCACCTTAAATACACTTAAAACAGAGCTACTAAATTAAGATTTCACTGAATTAAATCAGTTGCAGGCTTGAACGAGCTAAATCATACAATATATCGGGACCCAAAGATGCAGCAATAGAGGATGCAGTCAGCGACCCATAGCTTGACTGCTTGCATCAGGGTCAGCGAACCAGAGCTGACCAAGATCCTACTCCACCTCCACGTGGTGGTCCTGGAAACAGGCTGCATCACTGCAGTCTGGCTGAGAGAGTAGGGATCGCAGAGGGAAGGCAAACCCGGTCCCAAAAAATGCCGTGCTGAAGTCGGATGTGTCGGCCGAAAGGCGCAGATATCACAGCTCCGGCGTAAACAGACACAACGCAACCAACGTCCTTTTCAGGACGAACGAGGAAGAGGAAGAAGAATACAATATATCTCTTCACAAAAGTTGTCAGGCAGATAATAAGTTAACTGTGCTAAGACACATGCAGCATTGTTCTTGATTTCTGAATATTTTGTGTACTTCCTCAAGGTAGAAGCATCGGGATCCTTCTATTTGCATCTCTGCCAAGAGTAATCTTGTGCGAAAGTAGATACCTTTCAAGACCCACTGTAACCGGGGCAGGTGTTCCTTAGGACTGGAACGGCACCATATTACCTTCATGTGGCAGTGCCGGTATATGCAGTATTTTCAGTTTACTTTACAGAGAGCAGATGTTTAACTGGTCTAATCACCAGAGATTTAGATTTCTCTCTTAAATTTGTGTTACCAGGTTCGATTTTGTTCTCTTAGGTGTTGATGTAGCGAATTTAATTGAAATGGATAGATTTCTTATCTAGATCTCAAAACTGTAGTAATTCACCTTTTCAACAGCGTTCGATTTCATGCAAAACTTTTAATATCTTTCAGCATGAAACTTAAAATTTCAACAAAGTCTGGAATTCAGAACATTTTTACAATACATGTAATAAGTATAATAAAATTCTATCATCTCATCAGATGCTTTCATCGATGCAAAAATCCCTTTTTGCATCCTTGTCTCGTAGGCCTACTCAATTGTCAAATATGGCGAACCTTCTCATTCCACCGTGTTCCTTCCTTTAAGTTACAGTCTTATTTTAGGTTCGACGACATTTTCCCATCTCCTCAGATTTGCCCTTGATTTCTTTATCGTCATAAGCATTCCTTGAGTTAAATGCTTTCCACACAAGAATATTTTCTACTCTACATGGTTTGAGGTGTAAGACATTTTTTGCAAATTGACTCAAATCCTCGAACCTAGTTCTGCTGCGACTAGGGTTGGGAGCTCTATTCAAAATACATATTCAACGATTGTCACTACTTACGCCAGTAAGAAATATATATATATAACCACTCAATGTCCTGAAATACACATTTTATAAGAAATGTTGAAGTTTGATTTTCTCAAACTAAGAAATATGTAGAGCTGGACCAGATACGACCTCTTGAGTTGCGCTCTTTCATTCTACTGCCAAAATGGCGTTGTTGTTCCACTTTCCCCGGGGTAAATCTGAGCTATCCGATTGGTCAGGGGAAATCACCCAATTATTAGAAATGGCGTGTAGAAGCGACTCTACCCTAAATATGTGACACTATTTATTATTTTCTGTTTCTCATAAAATATAAAATTATGGGGTGGTCTGTGCTTCCTCTGTCTTGTAAGAATATAGTCTGTTTCCAAAGGAACAACTATGTACACGGCCACATATAGATCCCGGGGCTCTGCAAATGTATCCCGTAGGGAGACATTTGAGTACTATCAATAACAAAAATCCATCCCCAAAAATTTCTAAGTTCAAAAAAATTTTTCAGAAAAATTTAAAGTTCACAAATTTTTCTAAGTCCAAAAATATTTCCAAAAAATTTAATCTAATTCCTATACTGGGGTCCTATGTTTATATGAGGTCGTCTGCTATGTAACAAAAAACTAGTAGTGGACATCAACTTCAAAAAGTGTAACTTATTCATCACATCATAATATTTTTCACCAAATTTACAAATTGGCAACACTGCCCAACAAAATCTGCAAAACACTCATAAGGTCATCACTAAAAAAAATGTGACGAGTGGCAACACTGGGGAATGAACAATAAACTATCTTATTTGCAGAACTTGGCTGGATTATCATAATCTATTACATTTCATTCAAAAAATATAGTTGATTACATTCTCTTGGATGTGGTAGGGGTGTTATCTCTTTTCTGTACTGTTATTTGCTCCATATTAAAAGCCTGCAAGTACTAAAAAAAAATCTTTTTTTTTTCTGGCGTACTTATTTATTCTATTTCCCAAGTACTCTGCAATATTCCAAGAAATGTCCAAAATCTCTAATTCCTATGGTAATGGCAATCCACTTTCATAGAATAGCCAATGTTTTCATGGGTACTCATCATCTTCTTCTTTTTTTTTTTTCTAGTGAATGAGCCACTTGCTCATTATTACATGTAGAAAACATCTCTAGACATAATATGCATATTTATCAGACGATAATACGACTAGCATCATTTTTATAAGTAATCATTTTTCACAATAAAAGCATTAGAACCTCATGGCTTATCCTTATTTATTTATCTGAATGTTTCTGGTTATAGACATTTTCTAAATGGTAAGTGTATAAATTCGTTCTAAGTCCGTCACTGTAGAAAATGTTCTATATTACATTTTTTTTTTTAATATGTGATGTTTGTCTCCAATATCCGTACGTCTGGTGGTGATCCTGTCCATTAGTCAGTTATTTCTAATCATTCCTTCTTTTCTGTCAATACAGTATTTTTTTCTGTGAACTCTTTCCTAGAAATATTATTTTATATATATATTTATTCTTCAAAGATCTTCTTTGACTTCCCATACATCAATTTTCAAACATCACATTATTCAGCAACCAACAGACGAATGTGTTACTATCATATTATGAAATATAAGGGAAAAGAAAAATAGCATAACAGTATGATTGATCAAGGTGGCAGATATAAAGGAGTTTAGCATAATATAGATCAAAGAAATATTAGTATGAGGTAAGAAAAAAAAACTACTGGTGTAAAGTGTCTGCATGAAAATGCTGGTGAATGGAGCGTGGAATATGATCAGTTACAAAAGTGGAGATGAATGTTACAACAGAATAGTGTGACACATGTGTTATAGGTAAAGTTGTGTAACATTCTAAATATTAAGAAAATGTATGTAACTAAATAAGGGTGTCTGTAAACTCGTAACACCGTGTGTTATCAATCGTTTTAACATTTTTATTTCACAATTATGCTATCTAAAGAAAATCCTCCGTGTGCTGGTCTTGATTTCTTTCTGGGCATCAGTATTCTAAGGCTGGAAAAAATAACTTTCTCAGTGAGGCTTTGACATCTTAGTCTGTAAGCAAGTCATTTGAACTGTCAAAAACTGAAAATAGAGTACGTGGGGAGAGTTAGTACATTGTTAAAAAAGGTTTGTTCACATATGCGTTGACCGTGTTCGGATTTGCGAACATATAAAACACCTGGGCGTGTTTTTCAGAACAGCTTCGCTAGTTCCTTCACCATCTCTAACCTTGCAATGTCCCGACTGCTTAGGCGAGCATCATACTGAGTAGCAGTGGTGACGGGTGTGATAGGCGACGACACTGCATTTGCTGATTGTTGGGACACTGAGGACATTGACGAATGCGGTGATGGCTTAACATCATTTGATTGCGGTGATGGTTTTACTGTGGTTAGGGTTTGTATGGCTGGAACATCTGTTGGTTTTAAGGCAGGTATATGTTTCGCCTTGATTTTTCTTCTGACCTGGTTGTGCTGAACGTTAGCACTGGTTACAATGGGCACAGTAATTTGCACACTGTTGTTTTTGACTAGTTGAGATGAGGCTAACACTTCTCGGCTTGGTTTTGGAACATGATTGCGTTTCTTCAGAATCTTTCGTCTGATATAGTTGTGCTGTATACGCGGAATTTTGTTGCTAGGGATTGAGTCATCAGATTCTGTTTTATAGGCGCGTTTGACGCTGGAGCTGACTGGTACAAATAATGTACTATCCGCATCACTGGTTTCAATGGAACTAGCTGTATCAATGTCTGTTTCTTGTTGGTATAATTTCTACCATTTTTCTGTCATTATGTTCGTTGGGGTCTGACAAAGCTGTGCTGGGGTTGACACTGTCTTCTCTCATGTCTTGTTCTGTTTCGTCTCCATAAAGATCGCTGGTATATGGTTCAACAATCTGCTTGGGTATAGTTTTTTTCAGGATCTGATTGTTTTGAACGAGCAATCTTGTTCTTGTGGTATAGCAGTGTTTGGTTTTCACTAGTGTTAAAACTAGAACTGCCTGAACTGGGGGTGTGATAGGTATCAGCTGACGATTTATCACTGCGGGAGTAAGTTTGAGTGTGGATATAAGGTGTTTTCGTGTTGTCATCGTGTGACGTCTGTGGCATGATTTCTTCATTTCTAATGCGCAGGTCTCTGTCTTGTAGTCTATTACGTAATTCAAGTGGTGGGATATCTTCTTCGCTTTCGGACGAGTCTCGTTGTTGTCTTGCTCGATGTATTTCATCTGTGGGTGGTCTGGGTATGTGGTCGTCTTGGTAAAATTCAGAGTCTGTCGTCTCTGACTCTGATATGTCAGACGAATCTGTGCTGGATGGATTATAATTTAGGGTGGCTTTTCTGACTGGTCTTGTATTTGTCGTCAGAGGCGGAATGGGCCGGTGATTATCAATTTTTATTTGTTTTACGTGAGCTTTTGTTTGGTGTTGTTTCTCTTCATTCCAAATAATGAAGTTTACAGGCGTAGTTTGTTTCATGATTTTGTAGCCATCTAACCATCGGTCATCGAATTTTGAACTGCGTACATGTTTCTTGTAGTATACTCTGTCTCCTATTTTGTACGTTGGTAGCTTGGCTGATTTATCATGTTGTTTCTGTTTCTTGTGAAATGCCTTCTGCGTATTTCGTTGTGCAATCTGGTGAGCTTTATACTTTTCTTGAAGGATTATTTCGATGGGGTCTTCTCCCATGTATTTTCTTTGTGGGCGAAGTAGGTTGTCTAACGGAAAGTTTGGTTCTCTTCCGTATAGCATGAGAAAGGGTGACATTCCTGTGGTATCGTTCACGTTTACTCGGATGGCTTCAAGAGCTTGGTTAATGTATAGGTCCCAGTATTGGTGGTTCCCCTTGATATATTTGCTAATAATATCATGTAGGGTGGCATGCATGCGTTCATTTCTGCCATTTGCATTTGGGCAATAATAAGTGGTTGTAGTATGCTCAATATTCAGCTGGTGTAAGGTGGCTTTAAATGGGTTACCTATAAACTGTTTACCGTTGTCTGAAATGATTCGTTTTGGACAGCCATGCCTGGGAATGAATTCTTGTAAAAAAATTTGCGTGATGGACTGCGATGTGGCATCACTGAGTGGGTAACTTTCTGGCCAAACAGAGTATTGGTCAACTATGTGCAGGAGGTATTTGTTGCCTGATTGGGTGAGTGGGTAAGGACCTGATAAGTCAATGCTCACTGTTTGCATGGGGTAATGGGAAGGTTGCATTTCTTGAAGGGGAATTAAATGTGGCTTCATGTTTCTCAATTTACATGTTCTACAGGTGGCTACATATTCTGTAATGTCCTTGTAGAAAGTTTGCCAATAATACCTTTTCTTTATGACATCAATTGTTTTTGTCTCTTCCCATGTGCCCGTTGTTATCATGAAACTGTAGCAATACTTCTGGGACTAGATGTGCTGGAATGACTGTTCTGAGTGTCCCTTCTTGTTTCTGATCAATATAGTATAGAATTCCAGCCGTTGGGTGTACTATAAAATCTTTACTTTTTGTTGGGTTTTTCTTTCACGTATGTGAGCAGCTTGACAATTTCTGCATCTTTCGCTTGTTCTACTCTCATGTCAAACATCTCTTGGCTTTCTTCTTCTACTTGAGTGGCGGAATCTGAGGTACTTCTTCGACTTGATGAAGTAATTTCATTAATTTCTTTAGCATTATCGTCAATCTCTGAGGATGTGCCATCATTTTTGACTCTATTTGTTTTCACTTCAGTTTCATCATCATATTTAATCCTGGATAAGAGGTCTGCACAGGTGTTCATTTCGCCTGGGATATGTTCGATAGTGGTGTCGTAGGACTGTAAATTCATTGCCCATGTCTGTAACTTCTTTGGCTGTTCTTGTGTTTTGGTGAGCCAGTTAACCAAAGGTTGATGATCAGTTCTTATAATGAGTTTAGTTCCTCTGACGTAAAAGTCAAACTTTTGTACTGCATAGTGAATAGCATATGCTTCTTTCTCAGTGGTGGTCCACCGTTTTTGTGACTTTGACAATGCGTGGGATAGGAATGCAATGGGTTTCTCATTTGGAATGTTTGGTAGGATGGGTGTTTCATCTTCTAGTACAGGTTGGACCAAACAAGCACCAATTGCGTTATCTGAGGCATCGGCGTATAGTATCATGGGCTGAGAAATATCTGGATGTCCAAGCAGTTTTTTAGATACTCAAAGGATCTCTGGCAGTCTTCTGTCCATTTGAAGCGTGCATAATTGCGGGTAAGGGCTATCAAAGGCTCTGCTGCTCTGGAGAAATTGATGATGTGGCGCCTATAGTACCCTATTGTACCAATAAATGAGCGTGTTTGTCTCACCGTCTTGGGGCTAGGCATTTCTCTTATGGCTTTGACTTTATCTTCATCAGGTCTGACGCCATGTCTATTGATGACAAAGCCTAAATATTTTGTTTCTGTCTTTAGAAACTCACACTTCGACAGTTTTAACTTTATTTGGTGATGCCTGAGTCTATCAAACACTGTTTCAACCTTGCGGAGGTGGTCTTCCATCGTGCCTGCGGTATGTATCAGGATATCGTCTATGTATGCCAGGGCAAATGGATGTAGACCCTTTAACACTTCATCCATGAGTGACATAAATGTTGCTGGAGATCCTTTTAGACCAAATGGCATAACATTCCAAAAAAAGCTTCCCATATGTGAACAGAATGTGGATTTCTGTTTTGCCTCAGGTGTCATGGGGATGCACCAAAAGCCTGACCTTGCATCAAGTGTGGTAAAGTATGTAGACTTTCCTAACGTCGCAAGTAGATCGTCTATCCTGGGGAGGGGGTAGGAAATGACTTTTGTGATTTTGTTAAGGGCACGGTAGTCGCAGCAAAAGCGACTGGAGCCGTCTTTCTTTGTTACGATCACTATGGGTGAGGACCATTGGGAACGGGATCTTTCGATGATTCCTGCCTGAAGCATTTCATTTATAGACCTTTCCACGAGTTCTCTGTTTTTCAAGGGCGTATGATAGGGTTTCATATGTATTGGCTCCTCTATGGTTGTTTGAATGTCCATTTTGACAGTGTTAGTTCTGCCTAATTCCATGTCATTGAGTGCGAATACATCCTGGTGCTTTTCTACAAACGTTTTCAAACGTTGCTTATTATCTTCTGTGGCATTCAGGGTTGCAAGTAACTGAGCTGTTCTCTCTCTGTATTTATGATCTGCTATGATATCTCTGGTCTGTCTTGATGCCTCCGTTTCATTCCCATAATTTTGGGACATTTTTTTTGCATCTTGTGAAAATCTCTGCTCCTGGTATGTGGCTTTCTTTTGCGTAGTTCTTTGCCGTTCATTGGGCTGTGTTTGGTACTGTCTCCTCTGCCATGTACTGTGTGCATTTCCATTTGTCACTGCATTTACTGTATATTCATTTCTTATTATATTTCTGGGGTAGTCGTTGTTGTGCCATTTTTTTCTGATTATTTCTGCCGTAACTGCGCTTATCCGCGTACGTTACTGTATTTCTTCTGTTTGTGCTATAGGGCTGTCTTCTTTCCCTGGGCGAAAATTTTTCATTCTTTCTGTTTCCAACTTTGCTGCTATAGTATCCTCCTGTGGTATAGTCATATAAGAATTCTTCCTTTTCTTCGGAAATTTCAATTGGTTTTGGGACTTTATCATATCCACCTGTTTTTGAGTTATATTGATACTCCATGGGGCATGTATCACTGTCTTGTCGCTTTGGATATCCTCCTGGCAAGACAATTTCTGTTTCTCTGTTACTCTGTGATATACAGCACTTCATCTTTTCTCTTGGTGTGCTGGGGCGCAAGAATGAGTAATTATAGTCATTTTCATACTGTGGCCTTTCTCTTCTTATGTATGGACTGGTTCGTTTCTGCCATCTGGGTAGGGTATGCTGTGGTGTAACATAACTGTGACTGATGTTACTGCCTTTTTCTGCATAAGCCTTATAACTGTTTACTTTCCGTGTACTATGGTTATTTGTACTGCGATTTCGTGCATTATGTCCAGTGGGAGTGGTTGAGACAATTTGTGGATGGTCTCTATTGGTTTTGGTTTGTCTTATTGTTGACGTATCCACTTGCGCTACAACTGTGCCTCTTTTTATAGTGGTAGTTTTTCCTGACATATTCAATATCATGATGGGGAAATCTCTGGACTTCGAGACTTCAGCGATTCCCTCTGTAATTTGCAACAGTGGGTCATCAATAATGCTTGCTTCTGCTAGGGGCTGTACTTGAATTGATTGCCCTGGTGTTATGTACTCAGAATTTTTTACTCTGCCTTTTGCTATGACCAGGGAGTTTGCAGCCACCGTTATGGGAGCTGTAATCCTTACTAAAGACGCTATGTGGATATCGTCCTGGAGATCTATGTATGTATTGTTGACTTTGATTTTGTGGAGGTCATAGTATATTCGAACTTTGTGTTTGTTAAAAAAATCTCTCCCTAGGATAAGATTTCTAGACATTCCTTTAGTAATGACAAATGGGTGTTCAAAATTTGTTTCGCCTAAGGAAAATTTTAGCCATGCTGTCCCAACTGAATTTAGTCTTTGTCCCGTGACTGAAGCTAGGTGTGTTTTGGACGGTTGAAATCGTACTAAGTGTTGGATCCTCTTGAACAGCTGGAACCTAATAAGGCTGATGGATGCTCCTGTATCTACCAGTGCCCTATATTGTTGGCCCTGTATAGACATGATGCAGGAACTGGGGTCCGGATGTATTTTAGTTCCATCATGCAACATTTCTTCATATTGTATTTTACTGGATGGGCCCACTTGACAATTTCTGTTCTGTGTTGTTTCTTTTGTTTTGGACCAGTTTCTGTGATTGTTGCCCTCACTAACGGTCCTGTTTAGTGAGTGGCGCGGCCGTTTCCCTGACGCATGAGGGGTTGAGGTGCGCCTCTGGTATACTGATTTCTGGTTTAATCACGTGGGGGTGGTGCGGGTTGTTGTGGTTGGTAACCTCCTCTTCTGAATGGTGCATGATTGTAATTTGCTCTACAGGACTTGTAACCATGTCCGAGCCTACCGCATGTAAAGCATCCGTTTGTATTGACATTATTGACGTCGTTTTGCCTCTGTGTGGGGGGGGGGTCTATAATTGCTGGGCCTATCATCTCGTTGTCGTGGGCGAGTCCATTGCCTCCTGGTATGGTCAACTTCCATAGGCTCATGCTCATCATAGTCCCTATATTCTGGTCGGGGTTCCCTACCTGCTCTTTGTTGGAACCTTCGGTGAAGATTTTCCTCCTGTATTGCTGCTTGGATTGTTTCAGCAATAGTCTTGGTGTCTTTTCTAATAAGATGCCTTCTGATATTTTCCGCTCTAAGGCCATCGGCAAATATCCCCACTAACTGTATTTCTACATCAGGTGTGGTAGGGATTTCTCCGCAAAATGCCTCTTCTGCCATATTGAGGAATCGATCTCCAAAAAGTTGTACCGATTCATCTCTTTCCTGTTTCATGCTTCTAAGGACTGACCAAGCATGCATTTTGTCTATGATTTCCCCATATCTCTGGGTGAGCTCTTTTTTTAGGGACTCGTAGGTTTCAGTCACGTACGAATCAGAACCTAACAGAGCGATTTTCTTTTTCTCTTCATCCGTTGTTGCCTCTGCTAGTGCCGCAAATTTTTCCATGTCGGACAACCATCTTCTGAATTTTTTCTTGTTTCCATCGAACGGCTGAACAATGGATCTAACCTGTGTGAATTTCGCGTAGTTGTCATTTTTCTGTAGGGTTTCAGTAATTTGCCGTAGCGCTATTATTGTTGGTCCTTCCATATTTTGTCTGTCCTGGGGCTGCAGTGGTTGTGTATTTACGGGTTGGTTCTGTGGTTGTTGTTCCACACCCAGCTGTTGAAAATTTTGTAGTAAATCGTCCATGGTCTATGATCGCTAGTTATTCGCTTTATCAAAGAGAAGTGGTCACGGGCACCATATTACCTTCATGTAACCGGGGCAGGTGTTCCTTAGGACTGGAACGGCACCATATTACCTTCATGTAACCGGGGCAGGTGTTCCTTAGGACTGGAACGGCACCATATTACCTTCATGTGGCAGTGCCGGTATATGCAGTATTTTCAGTTTACTTTACAGAGAGCAGATGTTTAACTGGCCTAATCACCAGAGATTTAGATTTCTCTCTTAAATTTGTGTTACTAGGTTCGATTTTCTTCTCTTAGGTGTTGATGTAGCGAATTTAATTGAAATGGATAGATTTCTTATCTAGATCTCAAAACTGTAGTAATTCACCTTTTCAACAGCGTTCGATTTCATGCAAAACTTTTAATATCTTTCAGCATGAAACTTAAAATTTCAACAAAGTCTGGAATTCAGAACATTTTTACAATACATGTAATAAGTATAATAAAATTCTATCATCTCATCAGATGCTTTCATCGATGCAAAAATCCCTTTTTGCATCCTTGTCTCGTAGGCCTACTCAATTGTCAAATATGGCGAACCTTCTCATTCCACCGTGTTCCTTCCTTTAAGTTACAGTCTTATTTTAGGTTCGACGACATTTTCCCATCTCCTCAGATTTGCCCTTGATTTCTTTATCGTCATAAGCATTCCTTGAGTTAAATGCTTTCCAACACAAGAATATTTTCTACTCTACATGGTTTGAGGTGTAAGACATTTTTTGCAAATTGACTCAAATCCTCGAACCTAGTTCTGCTGCGACTAGGGTTGGGAGCTCTATTCAAAATACATATTAACTATGTACACGGCCACACCACATTAGATACTCTACGTTTTGACCATTGCTGGACCATCACTGCAGAGCACATGGGAGGCAACCCGTGACACTCCATATTGGAGTGCAGAGAAAAATGGTGATGATAATTAGCACGTGACATATTTGCTTGGACTTGACATTATTCTTCTCAGATTGACAGCTGTTGCATATAGAGCATAAGCCTTCAATCAGATGTGTACAAGGCTGTCTTATGTTGTCTGCTTGATTTCTTTTTATGTCTTTCTTGTCTTTGTTTCTGCCTCAATTTCTCCTCACCGCAGTTTTCAGTATATTCTATTCCCTCTTCTTCCATGAAGGTTCTAGTACAAGGAGTGCATTTTCTTCCCAGCTGATTGCAAGCGCTACACACTCCTAATTTCATTTATTTCGTGTATGCTCTATATACCTTTGGTTTCATACCCTCACTGTATGCTATATGTACCTTCAATTCCAAATCATGATTGTATGCTGCAATGGCATACCCTCATTGTAAGCTATATATCTCATCTCTGTGACGACGTGATCCTATTCTTCTGTCATCTTTTACCTTTTTCTTCATCGTTCTCATTATCTTCTCCCCCGTCTTTGCTCTATCATCATTCTTTAACGTGATCGTTCTTAATAACACCTTGTATTTAATTTTAAATCTTCCCTATCTCGGTGCTTTGATGAAGCGTTCTCGTTCAAAACACATTGCTCCGTTAGACTCTATTGTCAATCGTTGGGTATTGCTTTAAGACCGATACGAGAGTTCTTTTGATAACATAAACCTCTATTTAAACAAACCGGTGTATGTACATGGGATATAATAGGTTTCCCAGTAGGACTTTCTGGACTAAGCCATTTGAGCCACTTTATGTCTTCCGTCCTGCAGAAATCTGAGTCTTCATAGTAAGTGTTTGGCATCTAATCGGAAAGAAGCTAGAAAGTCTACGCGCGGATAGCAGAATTCACAAGATAGGACATCATAAACTTTCTAAGTTACAAGGAAGGTTATCCATGCCCGTGTTTGTACACGTGGGTGGCGCCAGAATTTTATTCATCTGTTTATTAAGAACACATATTCATATGTTGTTGATTCGTCTATGTTTCAAATTCATGTATTCACATGTTGATTCGTCTACATATATCAAATTCGCGTACTTACAAGTTGATTCAACTATATATCAAGTTCAACTCCCTTAAAAACTTGTTGTCTGAACCAAGTTCAGTACTCAACACGTCAGTGCATGAAGTGAATTCAGCACCTTAAAAATGTATTGCACAAATTCAATTCAATAATCGACCTTCATTGCATGAAGCCTGATTGTACCAGAAGATCATTTCGTGAAGTATTCAAGTCAATTCAGTGCTCTCTTCAATACCAGACAGCAGTAATTGTTCTTCCGTCTTTGTGTTTGCGTCCGAGAGAGATGTAATTTTTCGAGCTCCGGGATAATGGAGAGTGATATATAAATATACATTGTGGCATTATTGATTTTTTGGAGGCCGCCACGTTATGTGCAAGATGGTTCATAAACTTATCTAGAAGTTTATACCATAATTTACTACACGTAACTTTGAGATATGAGGCAACTAATATTTTGTTTGCCCTGATTGCTTCTGCCACATTACTTTGGTTTTCGTTGATTGCCCGAACCTTTAGTACAACGGCCAGGATTGAGTGGAGATGAGAGGAGTGTATTATTATTATATTATTGCCACTTAAAGATGCCTAACGTTTGAAACTTATTGTCGGACGAGGGATAATCTACTACGCTTATCCATTGCCATGTACTTTTGATGTTTTGATGGACGTTATTGTGAAGTGACTTTATTTATTAAATGTCAATCATGTTTCCCGTGGACCTGTTCACCTACCGGCTTTTGTTATGTATACAGACCCTAATGTCCCGAAAGAACACCTGCTATCATTCGCGTATCCATGCATGATCCTCTAATTTATCCCACTGTAACAGGTACTATTCTTTAAGATAACCCACATATTGAAAAGACTTCTACACTGAACAGTCTGAACCCGCCCAGGTATGATCATGCATTAGAGGAAATTCAGGACATAGGACTACAAAAAGGATAACGTAATCTGTAGTTTATTATCAACAGTGTGGTAACACTTATAAATCTCATTACCATTCCAGCATTTAAATAGTTTCACTGCCCTATTTAATTAACTACATATTTACATTTGATGTGTGAATTGTCTTTCATAGTAATCCTTTGTACTTTCTACTAACCCTATATGTGTATATCTTCTTCTTCTTTGGTCCTTGGCCGCTCACTGACAAAGCAATCAGGGACCATAACGCCTAATAGCGTCTTGTAGGGCAGCAAACAACTGTCACCACTTTGCTCAGTCGACAGCCACCTTTCGTGTGGTGCCACAGATCTGGTTCAGGCTTAACATCTCGGTCTCTACAGTTCTCCGCCAGGTGGCTTTTGGCTGTCCTTGTTTTTCGCTTTCTTTCTGGAGTCCATAGCATGGCAATTCTGAGGATGGTGTCAGGGTCACTTCTGAGGACGTGGTCAACGAAATTCCAGCGTCTTCCAGCTATGATGGTGCACATGTGTATATATTTAACAAATAAATTGGGTAGCCCCGTCGGTCGTTAATTCGTTAGTGAATAATTAGGATCGCTCGTGATGTCTGTATTTACACATAGGCAAAAATCCTTCATTTGGGAGGTTGGAGGACTTTCTTTGTCGAGATATTAGAAAAATAAGTCAATGTCGCAGGGATCCTGAATGAACACTTCCTGATGTATTAGATATCACTATCCAGTGGAGAGCATTCCAATCTTGGCCATACCCATCTAAACCCCTATCATAATGTAGCGGTGCGACAACTGGTGTCCCATCTGGTATTACGGCGTGACAGTCTCCAATGTCATTTCCTTACTATATGCTTTAGATCCCTCATATGTCATTTCCTCACTGCATGCTCTGTATACCTCCAATGTCACTTCACCATTGTATGTTTTATATACTTTCAATGAAATTTACTCAGTTGTGTGCTCTACATACTTCCAATGTCAATTCCTCACTTTATGCTATATATATATATATATCTTCAATGTTATTTACTCATTGTTTGCTATATATACCTCCAATATCATTTACTTATAGTTTACTCTGTATTCCCACAATATGATTTCCTCCCCTTCTGCTGCTCTGGCATCTGTCTCTGAGTATTTCCCTCACTTCCACATTAGTGATCCTAAAGTGAGCTTTTATTGCCCGTTATGAGAAAACTATTAAAGACAAGCTTAATGTGGTTTCCTAGAAAAAAAAGGATAAGGATCACATTAACTACTAAAATAACACATGCATAATGCACAAGAAAAGATAATGAACAAAGAAACAATATAAAGTACTGAATATATCAGGGGTTGGCAACCAGTCAATCGAGATCTCCTGGTAGATCGTAGAGGATAGTTTGGTTGATATTTAGGTGACGGAGAAAAAAAAATTTAAGCTAAAGATAGCTCGTACTAGCCCTCACCAACCGGTGTTTAAATGTCCTGTATGCCCAGAATTAAGGGTACGAGGAAGCCATCACATTTGTCAAGCAAGGTCATGATGAGATACATTAAAAACTGTTCATTTTACAATTGAAACTGATTTTCCTACTAAATTTACGCACATGATTTGATCATGGTGGACCTTTGAAGATCTCAGTGTTTCTAAAGTAGATTCCAACTGCTCTTGGGTTACCTACTACTGCACTATATCAAAGATAACAAAAAGGCATTCGGCCATAATTGGGCAATTGATGAGAAAGTTAGCATTCAAACGTGTCTGTAAAATTAGGAAAAATATAGAGCACAAGCAGTTTAGGAAACATTACAATGGTGATGGAAAGTTTGACACAGTGGCATATGAAGAATTCAATAACATACTTGGTGGAAAAAAAATTAAAAACAAAATACGCTGAGAATAAGGAGTGCGCACTTCCTGCAGTATGGCACTTAATGATGATTCTCTGTAAGCACCCAATTACGCACATTCGGAGCCTCTTGTTTTTTTTTGGTTCTTATTGTACTCCGAGTTGCCTTGCCATACCGCAGTTGAAATTATGACATTCTGCATTAACTGTTCGTAACTGTTTCCACTTCTGTGTTTCCTTTCAGCGCTGAACCAGTTGGAAGACTGTTTATTCGCGCGAGTTCAACCTGGTTTATTGGCTATTAAGCAGTATCAGATCAATGTTAAATGTAATCAAACACGTAACTGTGGGAAGTCGATGTCAGCGGTCGTACGGCTAACTAGCCTCATTGTCGGCATAGAAGAGGCCCACCGGAGTTAAAGATATACAAATCATGCTTTTCTTACGTGGGGGGCCCTCGGATCTTCCTGGGGAAATCCTAGCTCAGCGTGTCCTCGACTGCGGCAGGTACAGGATAAGTCTGAGATAGAGGCAGCTCAGAGCAGAATTCGCAGGTGGCACCGTGCAGCCACAGGGATACGAAAAGGAAGTATTAATTTCCACTGCGAAAATTTGACATTTTGTTATAAAGAGAGAGCGAGAGAGAGAGAGAGAGAGAGAGAGAGAGAGAAACGAAGTGGACTTCAGTGTTAGCCTTTAAAAAACTCAAGCATTAAATATTTATATCAAAGTATGCATGTAAAGTGAACACATGATCTCTTGCCTCATCTTACACCCGTCTGTTTTTAATTATCCATATTGATGTGGAGTTACTATAAACATTTAGAATTTGAATTTTTGGGCTGTAGGACCTAAAGCATCCAAAAGATAATTTTTTAACCTTTTAAATAACACGTGTTACATTTTCATAATCTTCCCAGCTTCCTGTTTCTTATGTTGTTTATTAAATGTGTTCTTTACCTTTTACATGCCACTAAGGCATCGTGCTGGCTGCGGAACAACCACAGTGATCTATACAATACGAGACAGTACGGGAGATTGGTGGGGGGGGGGGGGGGGGGGGGTGGGGGGGGGGGGAGGGGGTAGAAAGGGGGGGGGGGTGTTGAGGGTGGAAGATAGTAGGCTGACACTTGGGATTTTTTTTTTCTTTTTTAGTAACGTTTGTCAATCAAGTTTCCTATATTTAATTATCCAGCATCTTCTTTCTTTGTCGTATTCTATATCTTTTTTTTCTTCCGGTCTTTCATATTGTCATAATATATCCTATCTGTCCTTTTCTCATAACATGCACAAAGAAAGTGTCTTGCTTCATTTTAATTATGAAAAATACGCTACATTTAAGAATTGCCTTCTTTCACAACATCTGTATTACTTTTTTGAGCTGTCCATTGTAAAAATTCATGGAAGTTAACAAATTAATACTAATCACTAGCAATAACCCGTCAAACTTGATGGGTTTTTAATTATAGTGCACTGTTTCCGTTCCCGGATGAGCCTATAGAAGTACATTCTTAGAGTGTTTTTGGTTTCTTTCCATTATACAGTGTAATCAAATTGTTTATGAACACCGTCATTTGAACGCTTTTCTTTGTCGATTTTAAGTATTTTCGGGAAAGTATATATAATGGAAACAATACAATTTGTCAACACGGTTGCATTCCTCAGCTGTGACCAACGTACATACGGCGAGAATTATGTTATTTTAGATTCAATTTAAAAGTTCTTTGATGACAACATTTTGTGTGAAAGTGCGTGGATTGTTTTCAAAGAGTGTTCCCTGATAATAAGTGGTTTTAACAAAAACTTTCAAGTTTTCATGATTTGTACATCAGGTAATGGCTCATGCACACCAATTTTTACGCACTTTTTCTTTGGCGAACGCAACTAATTTCGTGAAAGAATAAAATAAAAGAAAAAAATAAAGATAAAACCAAAGTATTTGTTTTATATAACACCCACGCCGCGCAAGTTGCACACCGTGCGTTGCGCACTTTTTTTTCTGACGCGAGTTACTATTTTGAGTGTGACCGACCGACGTAACATAATAATAATAATAATAAATTCTTTAAGCACCAAAACACGGCGCATAAGGCAGAAACCAGTGCTCTCCAGGTTGTTCGTTGTGACGCCACTCCTCTTAGCTCTTGCACATTATTTAGGCCCAACGTTCTTCCTTCTCTTATTATTGTTCTTCTGAGTGTTTCTTTTGGTCTTCCTTTTTTCCTCTTACCCTCAGGAACCCAAGTGAGCGCCTGTAGTGGTATTCTGTTGTTTTGCATTCGTAGGACATGACCGATATATGACCATCGTCTTTTCCTTATATAGTCGGAGACATATTTCTGCCTAGAGTCTTCTCTTATTTGTCGATTAGTCTTGAATTCTTTCCAACTGATGTTCATGAGTTTTCTAAGACATTTGTTCTCGAATGTATTCAGCTTGTTCTCCAATGATTTTGTTATTTTCCAACTCTCACAGCCGTATGTTAACACTGAGATAACATTTGAATTAAACAGACGAAGCTTGGTATGTATATTCAATGATCGTAATTTCCAAACATACATCGGTAATTATGTTAGTTGGGATTAGAGAAATAGTAGTACATATAAGTTTAATAGGAACTGTCCTAAAAAAGGTAAAATTTATTTAACCAGTAACATTAAAAACAATAACAGTAACATAAACAGCAGCCTTGTTAAACAAAATAGAACACTCACAATGAAACAAAAGCAACATAAAGAAGGCATAGAAGAATCAAAACCAAGCAGCGACAGTGACAACTGCAGTACATTTAACAGCACCAATAATAGCTGTGTAGTTCCCGGGGGTGCTTGAACAGGCAAGTAAAGGATAGACCTACTGTTCTCTCAGGCATGTCGTAAGAGGTGATTAATCTGAGGTTGTGCATATGGTTGACAATCAGATCATGTAAAACAGATAGCCACATAGACCATCGCTGCCAGAGCATGTGAATTTTTGGTGCAGGCTTCCGACAAGGAGACAATCTACAATGGTGGCACTATGCCCCGTAAGGAGTACAAAATGATGTTGAATGATAAGGCTGGCATAAGTAAAAACACCTTCACATACCTAGGATGCATAGTAACACCAGACGGCGGAGCAAGCAAAGACATCAACGACAGAATGAACAAAGCAAGAACAGCCTTTTTTAGTCTAAACAACATCTGGATTCTTCTCAGTACAGCACAAGCACAAAATTAAGATTATATCAGAGCTGTGTGCTTTCTGTGCTTCTCTGTGGTGCGGAATGCTGGAGAGTTACAGAGAAGGAAATGTCGAAATTGTCCTCTTTTCACACATCATGCCTAAGAAAAATTCTCCGAATCTTTTGGCTGAATACCATCACCAACCAAGATCTGCTTACTCGGAGCAAGCAAGAGGATATGCACACCATCATAGCTGGCAGACGCTGGAGCTGGGTTGGCCATGTCCTCAGAAGAGACCTTGATGCCATCACAAGAACAGCTATGCTATGGACCCCTGAAGGAAAACGAAAGAGAGGCCGACCAAAAACAGCTTGGCGGAGGACTGTGGAGGCTGAGTTGCAAAGAATGAACCAGAGTTGGGGCACTGTACGAAGGATGGCCACCGACCGAGCAAAGTGGAATCAATTTGTTGTTGCCCTACAAGGCGTGATGGCCACTGACTGCTTTTACGGTCGGCGGCTAAGGATCAAAGAAGAAGAAAAGAAAGAAGTAAAAACAAATAGCTACATAGCTATCACTGCAAGAGCACATACATGTTTTGATGCAGGCTTCCTGCAAGTGGGCCAGATGCAGTGGTGATTCCATGCTCCATAAGGAGTGCAAGGGTAAAGAATAAGTTCATAAATGCAACAAATACAAAGCCAAAAAAAAAATCTGCAGGACCCGGTTAAATATTTGTTTTCCCTATTAAATCTATGTAGGCCGCAAAGAAACAAGGACATTTAACGAACAAGAATTAGAGGCTGCAGCAATGTACTTCATAAAGAACACCTTGATCAGAATACCCTGGACGACCATGGAATTTACATGAGGAATCCTTCAAAGATAAGGTAGAAACCTTCGATTACTTACAAGAAGTTATGGCACTGACAACCATAGGTTGTTCGTAGGCCCTGACAACCACAGGTTGTTCGTAGGCACTGACAACCACAGGTTGTTCGTAGGCACTGACAACCACAGGTTGTTCGTAGGCACTGACAACCACAGGTTGTTCGTAAACATCTTGTGAGATGAAAAGTGTAGGGAACTTGGTAATAAACGATAAATTCAGTTCTAAAAGACGATGAAGAAGATGAAAATAAAAACCTTTATAACCAAGGCGACACATAGGTAACAGTAGTCCCATACCAGATACTGCCGTAGGGGGAGGGCAATGCAAGAGAGTTGACCATACCAGTTGCAGCTTTTTATGGTCAAAAGTAAAGGATCCCGTTACACGCCTATTGAGGCATATTGGGAATATGCTGTTAGGCCCAGTATTTTCTTGACCATCGGCACACTAGCGGTAGTGTTGTCAGCATCACGCCGGCCGCCTTAACCTTCCCAGAGTTACTCTGGTACCCAATTCATGAGGCTGGGTCGACCCCGGAGCCGTTTGCCGTCTAAAAAATCCCACCTCAACTGGGGATCGAACCATGGACCACCGAGCTAGGAACCAGTGCACTAACCACTGCGCTACCGCGGCTCCTAGCTTTTTATGAGGTGGATTGATCGGTTCCCTTTCTCGTTGCCTTTGGCTTCCCTAACTTAAGAGTAGAGTCAGGTGCCCATTTACAGTTTGGTAGATTGGAACGAGACACTACCATGTATTTGACTCTGCAGTGGCCGGTTCTCGTTCTGACAATTATCACTTTATCTTTTCTTTAATAATATCAGAGATACTCAACACCGATTACTGATTTATTGATTTTTGTGCTCACTTTTATTTTCACCACTATTATTATCATCATCGAGTGCCGATCTGACTTATTCTAGTGATAATGCCTCGACAGGTATTGCTGTATCTGATGTCTAATCAGCAACATTTTAATAATACAGTATACCCAATACGACATCGTTACCGGGCTCTGAGATCATGTGATAATTGTCAGAACGAGAACCGACCACTGCAGAGTCAAATACCATTGGATCAAAGAATGAAGAAAAGAAATCAGACAAACATACGTAGACCACGTGGAGAAGACAATAGAACATTAGAACATGTCCTGCTAGAAAAATTGCTAAACAAGAGCAGCAAATTTGACAGCAAAACTGTCACCAGCTTTTTTGAGTGACAAACAGTATGGCAATGAGAGAAGCATGAGGCAGTCCGCCCATTTTATGAGACGAGTAGATGCGGTTAGATGAGAGAGAACGACAAAGTAGAAGGAATATCTCCAATGCCTGGAAGAATCACCATCTTGTCGGCTTCATCTTTTTTTTAAAAAATTCCTTGAGGTTTTGCCTTCTTGTGGTGAGGCACGTTCCTTTCATTCTATACTAAAGTCCTTTGGTTATAAAAAGATAAGTGACCTCTGTTAAATTAAGTCCAGCGTTGATAGATACTAAGTCCTGAAAAGGACTTATAAGCATCCGTCTACTAGATTGATGAAGACCTGGCAAGGACTGGCAGTTACAACGCTGCCCGCACCTCTTCAGTGTTCAGAACACCATTTGATGAACTAGCAGCTTCATCCATCCTCCTCTTTAAATCCTCACACACAACATGGCAGGGAATATTGTCCTAAACACAGAGAGCTCTTACCCTCGGGGTCAATCGTGATCCGACTACACGTTTTATTAAACAGCGCCATGTCAGGTTATTGTGTACTACCCTTGATCTATGACCTATTTCCCTGAGTTTGTTTAATGTACTTAAGTGCACGCACCTGCTCACTAACTGTATTTCCATCCCCACTCAAAGGGCTAGAGGCCAGGGCGGCCTTGAGTATCAAAGAAAGCTACAGCAACACAGTTTCGAAGGTTCGAGACGTTTTCGTGTACTTCTTCAAGAGCCGCAGCGTCTCAATTAGGATAACAAAGGTTATAGGGAGTTCCATAACAGATACAGCCGTAGAGAGTTGAAATGTTAGAGACTTCACTAGACTAGGCATTAACTCAAGAGCAGAAAGAGGTACTCATCTATAGCTTGATAGACTGGAGAGTGACGCTACCAGGTTTCAATCCTGCAAAACGTTAACTGTACCGCGAAATGAAAGCGCTCTAACTGCTCAGCCAGTTGGAAACTCTGAATCAGGATAACGTGTCTGTTACTTTCGACACCAGAGACTGGCAATACCAGCGGTTCTCAACTGTTTATCCTGGAGGAACCTTTGAAATAATTTTCAGGTCACAGGAAACCCCTGCATAAAAATTATTATGTATCTACAGCTAATGGTACCTCAGCGTGATCAGTAAGTTGTAAATATAATAATCCAATCAAAATTGTCAGTGCTCTTTTGAACAGAGAATATTTTTGTTCTGTGGATCCGTTTATTTTGGATTTTGGCCAGATTATTAATCTACACTTTTTGTGTGGCCCCCCCCCCCCCCCGCCCCCTTTTCCTTCCCAAGAATATCAACTCTAATGCAGGTCAGACGTTTAGGTAGAGGAAACTTCAGGTGTTTCCTTTTTTTGTTAAATTTTCTACTTGATAATTTGTTACCTTACCCAAGTAGGCCTAAAAGTAGTATCCCAAATTTCTGCTCTATAAGATGTTAATGAAATATAGAAGGTGCAACAATGAAAACGGTCTTACTGCGCATTGCCAAAACACGGCTGCTTGGTTACTGCCCACCACGTGCGAGCGCCAACATAGCCGGCACGGAAAGTTAAAAAAAAAATGAGGTTTATTTATTTCAATCACAATCACTCACAGAGCCCATAGCGACTTCTTGAGGACTCCAGGTTTCCCTGGTTGAGTAACTCTGGTCTATAAATTTGTTTGCCGCCTTTTGATAATCCATGTCATACTGTTGGGATGCCTTTGAACTTTCTGTCTTTGATGTCGGTTATCCACTTTCATATCACTTTTACTTGGTGTCAAATTTATGTTCTAACTTTTCAGTCCCCAAATCATGGCAGGTAAAAGTTGATTGCTTCGTTCTGATGATCTTTCGTCCCATGTAGTTCCTGGGGGAGGGGGGGGGGGGGGGGGAGAAAAAAGGGGGGGGGGTCGACTCTGGGGAGACAAATAAAAAATAGAGCTACTACACCCTGAAGCATGTCGTAATAGCCAACTAATGTGAGGTTGTGCAATGAGCTGGAAGGGGCCGCAGTAGCACAGCGGTTAGTGCACTGGCTTCCTAGCTCGGTGGTCCATGGTTCAATCCTCAGTTGAGGTGGGATTATTTAGACCGCAAACGGCTCCGGGGTCGACCCAGCCTCATGAATTGGATGCCAGGGCAACTTCTGGGAAGGTTAAAGCGGCCGGCGTGATGCTGACCACATCACCACTAGTGTGCCGATGGTCAAGAAAATACGGGCCTCACACCATATTCCCAATATGCCACAATGGGCGTGTAACGGGATCCTTTATTCTCCCAATGAGCTGGAAACCTCGTCATGTAAAACTAATTGCCACATAAACCACCGCGGCTAGAGAATGTGACCGCTCGGTGCAGGCTTCCTGCAAGGAGACCAGCTGTAGGGCTGGTTCCATGTTCCATAGGGAGCACAACGTAAAATAATTATGAATGATGCTGACATTAGCCTCGATAACGACAATGCCATTATTCGGAAGGTCTGGGGTTCGAATCCTGGTTAAGCCACTCACGTCTGTTGTTTTTCTGTTGTCTAGTGTTCTACTTCTTTATTTCTTACGAGTGCCTGAAAACATACCTTTATGTTTGTTTAATATTTATTTACTGTTTACAGGCCTCGGGTTTCCCTTCCTTACGTGTTATATATCATTATTCTCTTTAGCTGTGAAGGGGATTTCCTGACATCAGAAACAGACACAGCAGTAAAAACTATGAGAAAATACAAAACAGCAGGCATGGGAAGCATCAAAAATAGAAATAATAGAATCGTAAAATATTTTATTTACACATTTTGATATAAAAGGATGAATGATAGTCAGGCAGTTGTGCATGAAATCATCTTGCCTATATGGAATATACACAGACCAACAACAACAACAACAAAATCAGATAGAAACGACAGGACTAAACATCATTGGTAGAACAATAAATAAAAGTAGATACCCAGATGATTCAGGCTTGTTAGCAAAAAAAAAAAAAAAAAAAAAAAACAGTAAGAACTGAAAAACCCAAGTATTTATGGAGTACGGAAGAAAATAATCACAACGGGCTGATCACCTGTTTGCTAGTCAATTTGATTACGGAAACAACGGCAAATGGATTAATTTGTTGTTGCCCTAAAGATGCCGCTAGGCATGATGGGTTACAATGACAAAGAAATCAATTTGTTGTTGCCCTAAGACGCCACTAGGCGTACTGGCCACTGACTGCTTTGTCGGTTGGTGGCTACGGATGGAAGAAGAAGAAGAAAATAATGGTGAAAGTTCGTAAACGTCTAGCAATAAATAACAAAGAAGACCTGAGTCCTGTCAGTAACAAATAAATAAGTAAATAAATAAACAAATCAAGGTAATTAACAGGCAATCGTTGGACAAACAAGAGGTCACGAGACAATAGAAAAGAAAATATAAGTGATCATGTATACTTCTTTTTTGTTGTTGCCTGGTGTCTTCCTTTCGTCCAACGAGTGTCCGTTAGTTACCTTGTCAACTCTGCAGCAACGTGTTTTACATCAAAATTCCCTGCTCCTATTCTTCCCTTGTCTCTTCAGAGACCCACAGGGACTACATGGACCCTTGTCTCTTCAGAGGCACCCAGGGACTACATGGACCCTTGTCTTCTTTACTTAAGTAATTGTTAAACTCTGTTTAGTTGTTTACTCATACTGGCTACTAGTTGCTGAATCACGCTTTATTTGTTAAATGACGTGAATGTCCACCAGTTGATAAATGTAGATGTTGGGACTGGTGTAGTAAAGTGGAACGATTGTCAACTCATTAAACCCAGCACAGTTTTGGTCATACAGGTCATCTTGTCCTGGAACGTGATGAGGCTCCGACAAGAATGTGAGTGTAAACAATGAGTGTGTATGTGAATGTCAGAACGCGAATGGTAGAATGATTCGATAGAGTTGACAGGTTGATAGTACATCACTCATACTCACACTGTTCGAATTCAAGAAGTACTGGAACTACGGTGGTCTTTTTATAACATTTAATGGGACGCACACTTGGACAGTACGTGTATGGTTACAGGAACAAATGTCGACATAGACAGCATAATGTTGATCACAGGAATATCATCTTAAGTTAGCATTCATGCTTGGCAAATATCATAATGGAGCATTCGTAAATAAACATTCAGAGTTCCATCATTGAGGAAGTGTGGGTTATGTTGGGGGTGGAAGGGGGGGGGGAGATGGGATGGGTGATAATTAAGGTAGGGAAGATTGGGGGGGGTTTGTGGGTGTAGGGAAGTTAGAAGATTGTGTTAGGATGAAGGTGGGGGGTGGTTTGTAGGGGGGTGGGGGGGGTTGGGATTAGGTGAGATATTTTAGGGTAGGGGGTAGAAGGGAGGGGGGTAGTGATAGTGGGGTTAATTGGGTTAGGTGAGGGAGTGTGGAAGGAAGGTATGGATGTGGTTAAGGAATAGTGTGAGAGGGGGGGTATTGGGGTGGTGTGTGGATGTGGTGGGAGAAAGGGGGGGGGTTGGGGAATGGGGTATGGGGGTTGAGGGAAGTTGGAATGGGATGGGTGGAGTCTGTCTTGAAGGGAAGGGAGTCATTCCGCATGGGATTTAGGGGGAGGTGGTATAGGGGGGATGGATTTGTGCAAAAGATCTTGTACTAGGTAGTTGAGAGAGAGGGGTCTGGGTGTTTTGAGTCATATGTGTGAGAGGGAGGATTGGAAGAAGGGGATGGAAATGTTCCTCTCTGCCATGTCTACTGGGGGGCAGGATGAGGGGGTTTGTGAGAGGGGGTGGGGGGGAGGGGAGGTGGGATAGGGGAAGGATGGGAGGAGGGGGGTGGGGGAAGTCGTAATGGGAGGGGGATGGGATAATGGGGATTATATCTTGGGGTCAAGGGGTTAGGGGGTATGTAGGGGGAGTCTTCTGGTTTTTGGTATAGGGGGGGAATGGGGGAGTGGCCTGGGCGAAGAAGGGGGTTAATTCCTTTCTGATTTGTCCAACCTAGGCTAGCTATGGGAGAGGGGGGGGGGGGTGTGAGGGAGGAGGGAAGAGTTCTGGGGGATGCTATTCGGAAATTTCCAATATAGGTTTTGGTGAGTTGGTACTCATCATGGGGGGGGGGGTTTGATGTGTATAGTTGGAGGACTATGGGGCAGGAGTATCGCTACTTGTCTTGGGGGGGGGGGGGGGGTAGGGGTCTATGTGCAGAGCCCTAATTTTGTTATCTGGTTTCCTCTGGGGGGTGTAAAGCACATCCTTCTGGGGTGATAGGGGGGAAGGGGAAGGGGGAGGAGGGAATGCGTACTTATTGTGGAGGGGAGAGGAGGAGTAGGAAGTTATGTATTCTAGATGTAGTGGAGAGGGGGGGGGGGGAGGTTGTTGGTGCCATTTGGGGTTATGCGGTGTAGGCTGAGAAGTGTGACATGTAACTGTAAATGTGAGATGTATGGGTAGGGCCTTTTTTCTGGAGGAAAAGGGGGGGGGGGGTGAATCTTGGGGTTATGTTTCCCGTGTATATGGTTATTGGTACTGCCTCGATGTGTTAGAGCTCATTAGGGGTTAAGGGAGGTAATGAGGTGGAGGTAGTAGTTGTGGATGGTCTAGTATTGGAAATGGGTGGTTTTCTTCATTGGGGGGTGACCGGATGCCAGTCTTGGGGGGTGAAGGAGTGGGCCTTCTTTTTTAATAGGGGGGAAGTATTGGGGGGGACAACTTAGTGGGTACTCATGGGTGGGGGGAATATGTGGACTTTCGAGATTTCAGCGATTCCCTCTGTAAAATTTAACAATGGGTCATCAAATAATTGCTTTCTTCCTGCTTGGGGCTGTACTTGGGGAGATTGATTGCCCTGGGGTGTTTATGTACTCAGAATTTTTTACTACTGCCTTTTGCTATGACCAGGGAGTTTGGTAGCCAACAGTTATGGGGAAGCTGTAATTCCTTTATAAAGAGACTCTGTGGAATATGGGTCTGGAGATAAGTAATATGTAGAGTATTGTTGACTTTGATTTTGAGGAGGTGGTGGGGGATAGGTATATTCAGGGAACCTATTGTGGATTGTTAAAAACCAATCTCAGACTTTAATGAAAATCCATACAAGGACATGTCCAATGGGAGTGTAATGGACACCATGGGGGTTATAAAGATTTGGTAATAATACGGATCTAATTTGTGAACCAATGGTTTAGCCAAGCAGTCCCCAACCCAGAATTTAGTGTTGATCCCCTTTAAGTACCGCCGATGACAGACGGTAGGTTGGAGTTGGGGGGGGGGGGAACGGTTGAATCAACACGTGACCAAAGGGTTAAGGGCATCCACATGAACAGCCTGGAACCTAAAATCAGTCTGAATGGATGTGTCCAGAGAACCAGGTGGACTATATTGAGAGTTTGTCCCGGGTATAGACATGATGGTCAGGATGGGTCCGGGGTGTATTTTAGGTTCCCATCATGTCAACTCATTTCTTCATATGGATCATTTTTAACCTGGGATTTGGTCCCCATTAGTGACTATTTCTGTTTCTGAGTTTGTTTCTTTGTTTTGGGAACCAGTTTCTGTGATTGTTGCCCTCCACCTAAGATCACGGTCCTGTGATTATAGGTGAGTGGCGCTTGGGGCCGTTTCCCTGACGCATTGAGGGGTTGAGGTGCGGAGGGGGGGGTGGGGAAGAGTGCCTCTGGTATAGCGAAGATTTCTGGTGTAATCACGTGGGGGGGGAGTTGCGGGTTGTATTTTGTTGGTAACCTCCACTTTCTGAATGGTGCATGATTGTAATTTTGGCTTCTAGCAGTAACTTGTAACCATAAAATGTCCGAGCCTACCGCGAAGATGTAAAGCATGCCGTATGTATCGTGATCCATTATATGTACGTCGTTTTGCCTCTGTGTGGGGGGTCTATAATTGCGGGGGCCTATCATTCCGTCGTTGGTCAACGTATGGGCGAGTCCATTGCCTCCTGTAATGGTCAACTTCCATAGGCTCATGCTCATCATAGTCCCTATTCTTTCACCTGGGCGGGGTTCCCCGATACCTGGGTGCTCTTTGTTGGAAACGCTTCGTGGATAAGAGTTTTCCTCCTGTATATGGCTGCGTCTTGGGATTGTTTCCAGCAATAGTCTTACGGTGTTCTTTTTTCTAATAAGATGGCCTTCTGATATTTTCCCGCTCTTAAGAAGCCATCGGCAAATATCCCCACTAACTGGTAATTTCTACATCAGGTGTGGTAGGGATTTCATCCTCCTCAACATATGCCTCTTCTGCCATATTTTGAGGAATCTAGAATCTCCAAAAAGTTGTACCGACGTCATCTCTTTCCTGTTTCGATCATGCTTCTATAGGACCTGAACCAAGCAGGAGAAAATGCATTTTGTCTATGATAATCCCCATAAAAACATCGTGGTGAGCTCTTTTTTTAGGGACTCGTAGGTTTCGATTACCTGTGGGGTACTATTGCTGGGTACCGAAACGGGTCCTTCTTAAAAACAAATCAGTCACGTAGTATTGGCGAATCAGAACCTAAACAGCAGCGATTTTCTTTTTCTCTTCATAGCCCTGTTGTTTGTCCTCTGCTAGTGCGCCTGCAAATTTTTCCATGTCGGACAACCTATCTTCTGAAATTTTTTTCATTGTATGCCATCGAAACGGCTGAACAATGGATCTAACCTGTGTGAATTTTCGCGTAGTTTTGTCATTTTTTTCTGTAGGGTTTCAGGTAAATTTGGGGCCGTAGCATGACTAATTTGATTGTTGGTCCGGCGAAGATCCTATATTGTTGTCTCTGTCCTGGGGCTTGCAGTAGGGGTTGTTATTTACGGGGGTATATTGGTTATCTGTAGTTAATAAAATAATAATGTGTCGCACACTCTCAACGCCTTGCCCCCAATTTTGAGTACGTGTACAAATCCGCACATGGGTCTACGTTATGCCCAGTTGTGTAATTCCCTTCATTCAATTCGAGCATGCTGAGTCACTGCGACCAATAAACCACAAGAACGCGTTGTCTTCTAGCTTGGTTGTTGATTTATTGTACCATTTGTTGGGTAAAACCGGCGGAACACCAAGGCATTGAATTGGTGGTCACACATTTTGGTAGCCTTCAAGTCGACCATGGGTCTAGGTGATCTGGGTCACCTGCAGTATATATACTCAAGCTTTCTACCTTTTTACATTATGAGTGGCTAGAATGTGGTACAACGTGGCGACCATAAAGGGTTCACGCGTCAGGGGTGTTTATGATTTCTCTCTAAATAAAATAACAAAAAAATACATAATTGGTGTTCACCGTGGCCGATTTTCTTGCACATAGGTGTGATATAGATTTCTCTTTCTTCTTGAAAAATTGGTGGATTTTCAGATCTACAGATCGACAAACCCTTGTAGTAATTCACCTTTTCATGCAAAGGCGTTTTCGATTGACATGCAAAAACTTTTAATATCTTTCCAGAGCATAGAAGACTTATGGAGGGTATTTTCAAGTCAAAGTCCTAAGGGAAGGGCTCAGACGAGGGGCATTTTTTAAGTAATACATCTATAAGTATAAAAATAAACCTTTTATCAACAGGCCGGACAATTCTCATAAAAGTTGCTTTCATCGATGCAAAAGATCTTCGGCTTTTTATGCATCTTGTCCTCGGTGGTTCTCGCATGGCCTACTCAATTGTCAATTATATGGAGAAAACCTTGAAAGAAACCAACTATCTCCTAGTTGGAGTTACAGTCAAATCGTTAGGTTCGGACTTACCCATCCAGCAACCACCTTTTCCATGATTTTAAGCTTTTCTTCGATAAGCAGTCCTTAATTTAATACGACATTTCCCATGACTCCTCATGCTCCCATTTTCCCACTCCCTACAATGGTTTGAGGTGTAAGATTATCTTTTTGCAAATTAGCCAATAAATCAGGGTAAAGCATTCGACATGAGATGGCGGGGGGAATGCATTCTATACAAAGAAAATTTTACTAGACCTTGTCAGTGTTACGCCTCCTTTTACTGGGTAAGCATACTTTGATCAAATTGAGGATTGATTTCTCAACAGTGTACCTTCCAATTAAGGTTTACAGTCCCTATTTTAGCGTTTTCGACGACCATTGTCCCAGGCTCCTCAGATTTGGGTCCTCTTGATTATCTTTTATAATCTTTAAGCACAATTCCCTTGAGTTAAATGCTTTCCACACAAGAATATTTTCTACTCTACATGGGTTTGAGGTGTAAGGACATAACATATTTAAAACGATGGGCATACACTGCAATACAAAACCTAGTTCGGGGACGGCGAATAGGGTCCAATCTAAAATCTATTCAAACTACATATATATAACGATATGTTAATATATAATACCCCGGCCCAGTATAGAAATATATATATATATATATATAAACCACTCAATGTCCTGAAAATACCACATTTTATTAGATAAGAATGTTGAAATAGAAGTTTGATTTACCTCAAACTAAGAAATTATACGTAAGATGTGCTTCGCAGTCCATATCCGCACTCTTTCTGCGTTGCGGCTCTTTTGGACCATCACTGCAGAGCACATGGGAGGCAACCCGTGACACTCCATATTGGAGTGCAGAGAAAAATGGTGATGATAATTAGCACGTGACATATTTGCTTGGACTTGACATTATTCTTCTCAGATTGACAGCTGTTGCATATAGAGCATAAGCCTTCAATCAGATGTGTACAAGGCTGTCTTATGTTGTCTGCTTGATTTCTTTTTATGTCTTTCTTGTCTTTGTTTCTGCCTCAATTTCTCCTCACCGCAGTTTTCAGTATATTCTATTCCCTCTTCTTCCATGAAGGTTCTAGTACAAGGAGTGCATTTTCTTCCCAGCTGATTGCAAGCGCTACACACTCCTAATTTCATTTATTTCGTGTATGCTCTATATACCTTTGGTTTCATACCCTCACTGTATGCTATATGTACCTTCAATTCCAAATCATGATTGTATGCTGCAATGGCATACCCTCATTGTAAGCTATATATCTCATCTCTGTGACGACGTGATCCTATTCTTCTGTCATCTTTTACCTTTTTCTTCATCGTTCTCATTATCTTCTCCCCCGTCTTTGCTCTATCATCATTCTTTAACGTGATCGTTCTTAATAACACCTTGTATTTAATTTTAAATCTTCCCTATCTCGGTGCTTTGATGAAGCGTTCTCGTTCAAAACACATTGCTCCGTTAGACTCTATTGTCAATCGTTGGGTATTGCTTTAAGACCGATACGAGAGTTCTTTTGATAACATAAACCTCTATTTAAACAAACCGGTGTATGTACATGGGATATAATAGGTTTCCCAGTAGGACTTTCTGGACTAAGCCATTTGAGCCACTTTATGTCTTCCGTCCTGCAGAAATCTGAGTCTTCATAGTAAGTGTTTGGCATCTAATCGGAAAGAAGCTAGAAAGTCTACGCGCGGATAGCAGAATTCACAAGATAGGACATCATAAACTTTCTAAGTTACAAGGAAGGTTATCCATGCCCGTGTTTGTACACGTGGGTGGCGCCAGAATTTTATTCATCTGTTTATTAAGAACACATATTCATATGTTGTTGATTCGTCTATGTTTCAAATTCATGTATTCACATGTTGATTCGTCTACATATATCAAATTCGCGTACTTACAAGTTGATTCAACTATATATCAAGTTCAACTCCCTTAAAAACTTGTTGTCTGAACCAAGTTCAGTACTCAACACGTCAGTGCATGAAGTGAATTCAGCACCTTAAAAAATGTATTGCACAAATTCAATTCAATAATCGACCTTCATTGCATGAAGCCTGATTGTACCAGAAGATCATTTCGTGAAGTAATTCAAGTCAATTCTTGTTGGCATTATTGATTTTTTTGGAGGCCGCCACGTTATGTGCGCTGGTTCATAAACTTATCTAGAAGTTTTATTACCTACTTTACTACACGTAACTTTGAGATATGAGGCAAAACTAATATTTTGTTTGCCCTGATTGCTTCTGCACATTACTATTGGTTTCGTTGATTGCCCGAACCTTTCGTACCCGGCCAGATTGGAGTGGAACGAGAGGAGTGTATTAATTATTCTCTTATTGCCACTTAAAGATGCCTAACTTTTGAAATTTATTGTCGGTCGAGGGATAATCTACTACGCTTATCATTGCCATGTACTTTTTGTGTTTTGGATGGCGTTATTGTGAAGTGACTTTATTTATTAATGTCAATCATGTTTCCGTGGACCTGTTAGCCTACCGGCTTTTGTTATGGTTTCCCGACCCTAATGTCCCGTAAAGAACAACTGCTATCATTCGCGTTATCCCATGCATGATCCTCCTAATTTTATCCCACTGTTAACAGGTTACTATTCTTTAAGATAACCCAACATAGTGAAAGGACTCTCTACACTGAACAGTCTAGAAAACCCGTCCAGGTTTGAACATGGCAATAGAGAGAAATTCAGGACATAGGACTACAAAAAGGATATATCGTACTCTGTAGATGATTATCAACAGTGTGGGTAACACTTTTATCAATCTCATTCCCATTCCAGCATTTTAAATAGTTTTCACTGCCCTATTTAAATTAGACTACATATTTACATATGAATGTGTGGGAAAATAGTCTTTTTCAAAGTTTAATCCCTTTGTACTTTTCTTTCCTACTAACCATATATGGTGTATATATACTCCTTCTTTGGTCCCCTTGGGCCGTCACGGACAAAAAGCAATCAGGGACCATAACGCCTAATTAGCGTCTTGTAGGGCAGCAAACAACTGACACCACACTTTGCTCAGTCCGACCAAGCCACCTTACGCTGTGGTAGCCCCAAATCTGGTTTTCAGGCCTTAACATTCTCGGTCTCTACAGTTCACCGCCCCAGGAGTCTTTTGGCTGTCCTTGTTTTTCGCCTTTCTTTCTGGATAGACCATAGCAGGTGGCAATTCCCGGGGGGGGGGGGGGGGGGGGGGGGGGGGGGTGTGGGGGGGGGGGGTGGGGGGGGGGGGTGGATGATGGTGTCAGGGTCAACTTTCTGAAGGACGTGGGTCAACGAAATTCCAGCGTCCTCCAGCGTAAGCTATGAGGTGCACAATGTGTGTATATATTTAACACAATACATTGGGTAAGCCCCGTCGGGTCGTTAATTCGTTGTGGAATAATTTAGGAATCGCTCGTGATGTCCTGTATTTACACATAGGCAAAAAAATCCTTCATTTTGGAGGTTTGAAGGACTTTCTTTGTTAGAAGATATTAGAAAAATATGTCAAATGTCCGCAGGGATCCTGAAATGAACACTTTCCTGATGTAATTAGATATCACTATCCAGTGGAGCGCATTCTAATCTTGGCCGATACCCATCTAAACCCCTAACATAATGTAAGGCGGTGCGACAACTGTTTGTCCCCCATACTGGTATTCCGGGGCGAGGGACAGTCTTCCCAATGTCATTTCCTTCCGTACTATATGCTTTAGATCCCCTCCATATTTCATTTGCCTCCCTGCATTGCTCTGTATACCTCCAATTGGTCACTTCACCATTGAAATGTTTAATAAACTTTCAATGAAATTGACTCAGTTTGGGTTGCTCTACAAACTTCCTCAATGTCAATCCCTCACTTTATAGGTATATATTATATATGTATCATCTCAAAGTTATTTACGCATTGTTTGTGCTTACTATACCTCCAATATCATTTAATTCTAGTTTAACTCCTGTAATTCCCACAATATGATTTCCTCCCCATCTGCTGGCTCTGGCATCTGTCTCTGCGTATTTTCCCTCACTTTCCACATTAGTGATCCTAAAGTGAGCTTTTTATTGCCCGTTATGAGAAAACAATTAAAGACAAGCTTACTGAGGTTTCCTAGACAAAAACGGATAAGGATCACATTAACTTCTAAACTAACACATAGCCTAATGCACAAGAAAAGATAATGAAACCAAGAAAACAATATAAAGTACTGAATATATCAGGGGTTGGCCACCCTTCAATCGAGTATCTCCTGGTATATCGTAGAGGAGGATAGTTTGGTTGATCATTTAGGAGACGGAGACAAAAAAAATTTACGCTAAAGATAGCTCGAACTACTTAGCCCTCACCAACCGGTGTTAAAAATGTCCAGTATGCCCAGAATTAAGGGTACGAGGCAGCCCATGGAACATTTGTCAAGACAAGGTCATGGATGAGATACAATTAAACAACCTGTTCATTTAACAATTGAAACTTGCTTTTTCCTACAAAATTTACGCACATGATTTTTTGATCATCGGAGTGACCTTTGAAGATCTCAGTGTTTCTAAAGTAGATTCCAACTGCTCTTGGGTTACCTACTACTGCACTATATCAAAGAAAACAAAAAGGCATTCGGCCATAATTGGGCAATTGATGAGAAAGTTAGCATTCAAACGTGTCTGTAAAATAGGAAAAATATAGAGCACAGCCGTTTTAAGGAAACATTACAATGGTGATGGGACAAGTATGAACACAGTGGCATTATGAAAGAATTCAATAACATACCTTGGTGGAAAAAAAAATTAAAAACAACATACGCTGAGAATAAGGAGTGGCGCACTTCCAGCAGTTATTGCACTTACTGAATGAATCTCTTTAAGCACCCAAATTACGACGCAACATTCGGTAGCCTCTTGTTTTTTTTTTTTGGTTCCTTATTGTATTCCGCGTTGCCTTAGGCCATATACCGCAGTTTAAATTCTGACATACTGCAATAACAGTTCGATCACTGTTTCCACTATCGGAGATTCATTTCAGCGCTTCTGAACCAGTTTGGAAGACTGTTTATTCGCGGCGAAGTATTCAAACTGGTTTATTGGCTATTACGCAGTTAATCAGAGTCAATGTTAAATGGATTCCAAACACGAAACTGTTTGGAAGTCCGCTGTCAGCGGGCGTAGACGGACTAACTAGCCTCATTGTCGGCATAGAAGAGGCCCACCGGAAGTTAAAGATATACAAATCATGCTTTTCTTACGTGGGGGGGCCCACGGATCTTTCCTGGGGAAAATCCTAAGCTCAGCGTGGTCCTCGACTGCCGGCAGGTACAGGATAAATCTGAGGATAGAGGCAGCTCATCAGCCGAATCATTTAAGAATTGCCTTCTTTCACAACATCTGTATTACTTTTTTGAGCTGTCCATTGTAAAAATTCATGGAAGTTAACAAATTAATACTAATCACTAGCAATAACCCGTCAAACTTGATGGGTTTTTAATTATAGTGCACTGTTTCCGTTCCCGGATGAGCCTATAGAAGTACATTCTTAGAGTGTTTTTGGTTTCTTTCCATTATACAGTGTAATCAAATTGTTTATGAACACCGTCATTTGAACGCTTTTCTTTGTCGATTTTAAGTATTTTCGGGAAAGTATATATAATGGAAACAATACAATTTGTCAACACGGTTGCATTCCTCAGCTGTGACCAACGTACATACGGCGAGAATTATGTTATTTTAGATTCAATTTAAAAGTTCTTTGATGACAACATTTTGTGTGAAAGTGCGTGGATTGTTTTCAAAGAGTGTTCCCTGATAATAAGTGGTTTTAACAAAAACTTTCAAGTTTTCATGATTTGTACATCAGGTAATGGCTCATGCACACCAATTTTTACGCACTTTTTCTTTGGCGAACGCAACTAATTTCGTGAAAGAATAAAAAAAAAAAAAAAAAAAAAACCAAAGCATTTGTTTTATATAACACCCACGCCGCGCAAGTTGCACACCGTGCGTTGCGCACTTTTTTTTCTGGCGCGAGTTACTATTTTGAGTGTGACCGACCGACGTAACATAATAATAATAATAATAATAATAAATTCTTTAAGCACCAAACACGGCGCATAAGGCAGAAACCAGTGCTCTCCAGGCTGTTCGTTGTGACGCCACTCCTCTTAGCTCTTGCACATTATTTAGGCCCAACGTTCTTCCTTCTCTTATTATTGTTCTTCTGAGTGTTTCTTTTGGTCTTCCTTTTTTCCTCTTACCATCAGGAACCCAAGTGAGCGCCTGTAGTGGTATTCTGTTGTTTTGCATTCGTAGGACATGACCGATATATGACCATCGTCTTTTCCTTATATAGTCGGAGACATATTTCTGCCTAGAGTCTTCTCTTATTTGTCGATTAGTCTTGAATTCTTTCCAACTGATGTTCATGAGTTTTCTAAGACATTTGTTCTCGAATGTATTCAGCTTGTTCTCCAATGATTTTGTTATTTTCCAACTCTCACAGCCGTATGTTAACACTGAGATAACATTTGAATTAAACAGACGAAGCTTGGTATGTATATTCAATGATCGTAATTTCCAAACATACATCGGTAATTATGTTAGTTGGGATTAGAGAAATAGTAGTACATATAAGTTTAATAGGAACTGTCCTAAAAAAGGTAAAATTTATTTAACCAGTAACATTAAAAACAATAACAGTAACATAAACAGCAGCCTTGTTAAACAAAATAGAACACTCACAATGAAACAAAAGCAACATAAAGAAGGCATAGAAGAATCAAAACCAAGCAGCGACAGTGACAACTGCAGTACATTTAACAGCACCAATAATAGCTGTGTAGTTCCCGGGGGTGCTTGAACAGGCAAGTAAAGGATAGACCTACTGTTCTCTCAGGCATGTCGTAAGAGGTGATTAATCTGAGGTTGTGCATATGGTTGACAATCAGATCATGTAAAACAGATAGCCACATAGACCATCGCTGCCAGAGCATGTGAATTTTTGGTGCAGGCTTCCGACAAGGAGACAATCTACAATGGTGGCACTATGCCCCGTAAGGAGTACAAAATGATGTTGAATGATAAGGCTGGCATAAGTAAAAACACCTTCACATACCTAGGATGCATAGTAACACCAGACGGCGGAGCAAGCAAAGACATCAACGACAGAATGAACAAAGCAAGAACAGCCTTTTTTAGTCTAAACAACATCTGGATTCTTCTCAGTACAGCACAAGCACAAAATTAAGATTATATCAGAGCTGTGTGCTTTCTGTGCTTCTCTGTGGTGCGGAATGCTGGAGAGTTACAGAGAAGGAAATGTCGAAATTGTCCTCTTTTCACACATCATGCCTAAGAAAAATTCTCCGAATCTTTTGGCTGAATACCATCACCAACCAAGATCTGCTTACTCGGAGCAAGCAAGAGGATATGCACACCATCATAGCTGGCAGACGCTGGAGCTGGGTTGGCCATGTCCTCAGAAGAGACCTTGATGCCATCACAAGAACAGCTATGCTATGGACCCCTGAAGGAAAACGAAAGAGAGGCCGACCAAAAACAGCTTGGCGGAGGACTGTGGAGGCTGAGTTGCAAAGAATGAACCAGAGTTGGGGCACTGTACGAAGGATGGCCACCGACCGAGCAAAGTGGAATCAATTTGTTGTTGCCCTAACAAGGGCGTGATGGCCACCTGACTGCTTTTTAACGGTCGGCGGCTAAGGATCAAAGAAGAAGAAAAGAAAGAAGTTAAAAACAAATAGCTACATAGCTATCACTGCAAGAGCACATACATGTTTTGATGCAGGCTTCCTGCAAGTGGGCAGATGCAGTGGTGATTCCCATGCTCCCATAAGAGAGTGCAAGGGTAAAGAATTAAGTTCATAAATGCAACAAATACAAAGCCAAAAAAAAAATACTGCAGACCGGTTAAATATTTGTTTCCCTATTTAAATCTATGTAGGCCGCAAAGAAACAAGGACCATTTAACGAACAAGAAATTAGAGGCTGCAGCAATGTACTTCATAAAGAACACCTTGATCAGAATACCTGGACGACCATGGAATTTACATGAGGAATCCTTCAACAAAAGATAAGGTAGAAACCTTCGATTACTTAAAGAAGTTATGAAATGCACTGACAAAACCATAAGGTTGTTAGTAGGCCCTGACAAACCACAGGTTGTTCGTAGGCAACTGACAACCACAGGTTGTTCGTAGGCACTGACAACTCACAGGTTGTTCGTAGGCACTGACAACCACAGTTGTTCGTAAAATCTTGTTGAGATGAAAAGTGTAGGGAACTTGGTAATAAAACGATAAATTCAGTTCTAAAAGACGATGAAGAAGATGAAAATAAAAACCGCTTTATAACCAAGGCGACACATAGGTAACAGTAGTCCCATACCAGATACTGCCCCGTAGGGGAGGGCAATGACAAGAGAGTTGACCATACCAGTTGCAGCTTTTTATGGTCAAAAGTAAAGGATCCCGTTACACAAAACAAGCGCTATTGAGGCATATTGGGAATATGCTGTTAGGCCCTAGGAGACCCAGTATTTTCTTGACCATCGGCACACTAGCGGTAGTGTTGTCAGCATCACGCCGGCCGGCCTTAACCGAACCCGGCCCGCCTAACCCTTCCTCAGAGTTACTCTGGTACCCAGGTTCCTGAGGCTTTGGGCTGTGTTCCCGAAAACCCCGAATCCCCGAGGGGAGGAGCCGTTTTGACGTCTAACAATACCCTATGTCCTCAATGGGGTGATCGAAAATACATGGACCTAACGAGCTAGCTATTCCAGTGCAATATGCCTCGCAATAGGCGTTTACCGGGATCCTTTAGCTTTTGACCCATAAAAAGGTGGAACCTGGTATGGTCCCTTTGCTCCTGGATTGCATTGCCCTCTTCCCTAAACTTAAAAGCAGTATCAGGTGCCCATTTACAGTTTGGAAGACTGGAACGGGACACTACCATGTGTTTGACCTGCAGTGGTTCTCCGGTTTTGTATTTATCACTTCTATCATCGGTCTTTAATAGATATCTGAATTTAATCCGTTAACCTGATTATTTTAAGATTTTGTGTGCTACCACTTTTCATCTATCACATCGAAGATGTTTACGAACAAACAATGTGGTTGTCAGTGCCTACGAACAACTGTGGTTGTTGCCTACGAACAACCCTAGTGGTTGTCAGTGCTACGAACAACATGTGGATGTCAGGTGCCTACGAAACAATTTTAAAAATGTCAGTAAAAAACTACGACAAAGTTTATAAAATTTTAATACGTTAACCTTGGTTGTCAGTGCCATAACTTCTTTGTTAAGTAATCGAAGAGTTTCTACCTTATCTTTGAAGGATTTCCTCATGTAAATACCATGGTCCGTCCAGGGTATTCTGATCAAGGTTACGTTCTTTATGAGTACATTGCTGCAGCCTGCTAATTCTTGTTCGTTAAAATGTCCTTGTTTCTTTGCGGGGGCGCCTACAATAGATTTAAGAGTCCCCAAAACAACAACCCCCTATTAAACCGGTCCTGCAGATTTTTTTTTTGGCTTTGTATTTGTTGCATTGGAGAGAAGCATGAGGCTTTACCCTTTACACTCCTTATGGAGTCATGGATACCACTGGCATGCTGGCCCACTTGCATGAGAGAGAACTTGACAAAAAATGTATGGTCTCCAATTGCAGTTGATCACCTATTGTAGGCTTTCATTTTTTTTTTAAAAAAAAAATTCTTTCTTTTCTTCTTCTTTGATGAGGCACGTAGGCACGTTTCCGTTTCATTCTATACTAACAGTCAGTTTGGCTTATAAAAGTTGCCTGTGAGTGACCAACAGTTAAATTAAGTCCAGAAAAAGGGCGTTTAGATAGATACAAAGTTGATTCCAAAAAGGACTTATAAAGCATCCGTCGTACTAGATTGCCCCCAACCTCTGGGTTCCATTTCTAGGCTTTGCAACTTCAGCTCCACAGTCCTCCGCCAAGCTTTTTTGGTCGGCCTAGCAACTCTCTTTCGTTGTTCCTTCAGGGGTCCATTAGCGAACCATAGCTGTTCTTGTGATGGCATAAAGGTTCTCTTCTGAGGCTCCTTCATTGCCTTAACCCTCTAGCTCCAGCGTCTGTCCAGGCTTATGATGGTGAATGCATGTCCTCTTGCTTGCTCCGAGTAAGCAGATCTTGGTTGGTGATGGTATTCGGCCAAAAGATTCGGTGAATTTTTCTTAGGCATGTTGTGTGAAAAGAGGACAATTTCGACATTTCCTTCTCTGTAACTCTCCAGCATTCCGCACCCTATAGAGAAGCACAGAAAGCACACAGCTCTGATATAATCTTAATTTTGTGCTTGTGCTGTACTGCTTACTCGACGAAGAATCTAGATGATTGTTTAGACTAAAAAAGGCTGTTCTTGCTTTGTTCCATTCTGTCGATTGATGTCTTTGCTTGCTCCCCCGTCTGGTGGTTACTATGCATCCTAGGTATTAGGTGAAGGTGTTTTTTACTTATGCCAAGCCTTATCATTTCAACATCATTTTTGTACACCTTACTGGGCATAGTGCCACCATTGTAGATTGTCCTCACTTGTCGGAAGCCTGCACCAAAAAATTCACAGGCTCTGGCAGCGATGGTTATTATGTGTCCTATCTGTTTTTAACATGAACTGATTGTCCCCAACCATATGCACAACCTCAGAGTAATCACCTCTTACGACATGCCTGAGAGAACAGTTATGTCTATCCTTTTACATGCCTGTTCAAGCACCCCCGGGAACTACACTTACAGCTAATGTATGGGTGCTGTTAAATGTACTTGCAGTTTTCACTGTCGCCGGCTTGGTTTTTGATTCTTCTATGCCTTCTTACCAAGCTTCGTCTGTTTGAATTTCAAATGGTTATCTCAGTGTTAACATACGGCTGTGAGAGTTGGAAAATAACAAAATCATTGGAGAACAAGCTGAATACATTCGAGAACAAATGTCTTAGAAATACTCATGAACATCAGTTGGAAAGAATTCAAGACTAATCGACAAATAAGAGAAGACTCTAGGCAGAAATATGTCTCCGACTATATAAGGAAAAGACGATGGTCATATATCGGTCCAATCATGTCCTACGAATGCAAAACAACAGAATACCACTACAGGCGCTCACTTGGGTTCTCTGAGGGTAAGAGGAAAAAAGGAAAAAAAGACCAAAAGAAACACTCAGAAAGAACAATAATAAGAGAAGGAAGAAGAAACGTTGGGCACCCCTAAATAATGTGCAAGAGCTAAGATTGGAGTGGCGTGTCACAACGAACAGCTGGAGAGCACTGGTTTTCCTGCCTTATGCGCCGTGCGTGTGTTTGGTGCTTAAAGAATTTATTATTATTATTATTATTATTTATGTTTAACGTCGGTCGGTCCACACTCAAAATAGTTAACTCGCTGCCCCTGAAAAAAAAGGTGCGCAACGCCACGGTGTGAAACTTGCGCGGCGTGGGTGGGTGTTATATAAAACAAATGCTTTGGTTTTTTTTTTTTTTTTTTTTTTTTATTTCTTTCACGAAAATTAGTTGCGTTTTCGCCAAAGAAAAAGTGCTGTAAAAATTGGTGTGCCCCCCCATGAGCCATTACCTGATGTACAAATCAATGAAAACTTGAAAGTTTTGGTTAAAACCACTTATTATCAGGGTAAGCGACTCTTTGAAAACAATCCACGCACTTTCACACAAAATGTTTTGTCCATCAAAAGAACCCCCCCCCCCCCTTTTTTAAATTGAATCTAAAATAAACATAATTCTCGCCGTATGTACGTTGGTCACAGCTGAGGAAGAATGCAACCGTGTTGACAAATTGTATTGGTTTCCATTATATATACTTTTTCCCGAAAATACTTAAAATCGCGACCAAGAAAAGCGTTCAAATGAAACGGTGTTCATAAACAATTTTGATTACACTGTATAATGGAAAGAAACCAAAAACACTCTAAGAATGTACTTCTATCTGCTCATCCGGGAACGGAAACAGCACACTACAATCAAACCCCCATCAAGTTTGACGGGTTATTGCTTAGTGATTAGTATTAATTTTGTTAACTTCCATGAATTTTTACAATGGACAGCTCAAAAAATGTAATACCAGATGTTTTTGTGAAAGAAGGCAATTCTTAAATGTAGGCGTATATTTTTTCATAATTAAATGATGAGCAAGACACTTTCATTGGTGATGTTATGAGAAAAGGACAGATAGTATAATATTATGACAATATGAAAGACCGGAAGAAAAAAAAAGTATAGGGAAATACGACAAAGAAAGAAAGAATGGCGGGATTAATTAACATATAGGTAACTTGATTGACAAACGTTACTAAAAAAGAAAACAAAAATCCAAAGTGTCAGCCTACTATCTTCCACCCTCAACCCCCCCCCCTTTTTTTCCCCCCATCTCTCCCCCCCCCCCCCCCCCCACCCCCCCCCCCACAATCCTCCCGTACTGTATTCCGTATTGTATAGATCACGTGGGTTGTTTTCCGCAAGCCAGCACGATGCCTTGTGGCAATGTAAAAGGTAAAAGAACACATTTAAGTATACAACATTAAGCAAAACAGGAAGCTGGGAAGATTAATGAAAATGTAACTCGTGAGTATTTAAAAGGTTAAAAAAATTATCTTTTGGATGCTTTAGGTCCTACAGCCCAAAAAATTCAAATTTCTAAATGTTTATAGTAAACTCCACATCAATATGGATAATTAAAAACAGACGGGTGTAAGATGAGGCAAGAGATCATGTGTTCACTTTACATGCATACTTTGATATATAATAATTTAATGCTTGAAGATTTTTAAAGGCTAACACTGAAGTCCACTTCGTTTCTCTCTCTCTCTCTCTCATCTCCATCTCTCTCTCGCTCTCTACATTAATAACAAAAATGTTCAAATTTTTCGCAGTGGAAATTAATACTTCCTTTTCGTATCCCTGTGGCTGCACGGTGCCCACCTGCGAATTCTGATCTGAGCTGCCTCTATCCTCAGACTTTATCCTGTACCTGCCGCGCAGTCGAGGGACACGCTGAGCTAGGATTTCCCCAGGAAGATCCGGAGGGCCCCCCACGTAGAAAAGCATGATTGGTAATATCTTTTTAACCTCGGTGGGCCTCTTTTATGCCGACAATGAGTCTAGTTAGACGTACGGACCGCTGACATCGATTCCCCACAGTTTACTGTGTTTGATTACATTTAACATTGAACTGATACTGCTTTAATAGCCAATTAAACCAGGTAGAACTCGCGCGTATTAACAGCTCTTTCCATGCTGGTTCTGCGCTGTAAGGAAACACAGAAGTGGAAACAGTTACGAACAGTTTAATGAAGAATGTCATAATTTCAACTGCGGTTATGGCAAGGCAATCGCGAAGTAACAATAAGATCAAAAAAAAACAAGAGGCTCCGAATGTGCGTTAAGTGGGTGTTTACAGTGAATTCATCATTAAGTGCCATACTTGCAGGAATTGCGCACTCCTTATTCTCAGCGTATTTTGTTTTTAAATTTTTTTTCCACCAAGTATGATATTGAATTTCTTCATATGCTATGCC